>JBCJKH010031885.1:0-10139 GCA_039877255.1 Loriculus beryllinus
GACACAGGGGCTTGGAGCAAGCTGCTCCAGTGGAAGGGGTCCCTGCCCGTGGCAGGGGTTGGAGCTGAAGGAGCTTTGAGGTCCCTTCCAACACAAACCAGGCTGGGATTCTATAAGCATCATCTCTGTTCAAGAGCCAGTGTTAATTAATCAGTTATATTTTTCTAACCAGAACACAGTAACAGCAGTATCTCCTTCACTCAGGAGTGTTTTGCTTTTGCATAGGAGAGAGAACCATACTGGGATTTGGACCAGATTAATTTGGGTGTCAAGGAAATGAGCATGGAATTCTACTTTTGAAGAATAAAGACCAATTTTCCTTTGAGAAAAGTTCACTCTTTCAACAGTGATTGATGTCTAAAAGCTACAGGGGTACAAGGCTTTCAGAAGCAGTCTCAGGTGAAATGATGTGGCACAGTGCGAGGCAAAGTGACCAAATTTGTTTAATAGATGTGGTTTGTCAGGTATATCTCCATCCCATAAGTGTTCTGAAATGATCAAGATTGTTCTCTGTGTAGAGGTTTGGGAATGACATAATGAACTGCCAAGTAGTGGATGATCATGACTTATAGCAGAGAGCAAGCAGTGCTGCAATTGCAATGGGGCTATGTGGGAAAGGGAGTTTTCCTACTGCTAATAGCTCTGCCTGAGACTGTAAGTGTAGTGCAAAATGAGATCAATACAGCAACATATGTATTCTCCAGAACCGAGATTTTTTTTCTCTTTTCTATGTTAATGTAAGATTTTATGGTAGCCTTCTACTTTTCTCTTCCAACCCTTGTTTTGCTTTTGCCTTCAAACACAGGGAAGAAAGAATCTGAAAGCTCAGCTGGGTGTCATCTCTTTGCTGGGAGGCATAGGGCAGTCCAGCACAGCTCATTTGTGCTTAGGCTGGGACAGGACAACCATGGGTCAGTGTTACAAGCATTTCCTGCCACACAGGAAGAATGATTTAACAAAAAGCCCTGGTGTAATAGAAAAGAAGTCTAAAGAAGAGCTGTGAAAGTCTTAATACATCCAGAAGCTTTCCTTATGATAAAATACTACACTTCTAGATAGCTAAAAATCAGGTACTTCTATACAGGAGTTGAAATGGATTTGGTAGTCCTGGCCAAGACTCACTCTTCTGTATTCTTCCACCCATTGCTCAGATGAATTAATTTCTTTGTACAAGGTGATAGAGACTGGTTGTTGTTCACTTACCACAACGTCTGTGAACAAATCTGCTCTTCACATCTCTGTAGACCTTGATTCATTCCACCCTGGAAAAGAGACCAATTCCTTATGGTCAAATGAGAAGATAAGAGGTTAAGCCAACAGTGTGATAAAGGACTCTGATCAATTAACCAGTCTTTCTGGATGGAAATACAAGAGTCCATCCTGCACTGGGAGGAAGAGACTCATGGGAAGTAATACTCTCCAGCAGAATCTCGATAGTGGACTATCAGCACAAATGATACATTTCTCTTTGTTGGATTTTATGTTCCCAGTACATTTCGTGCATGTGGAAAGTGCCACCTCCATAGCCCTGGAGACCCAGATGCTGTTGCAGAGATTATTTCTTTTCCTGACACCACCTATAAACAAGTGTGTTTCTTTTTCTTTCTCCCTCTCATCAACTGCCTGCTTTATAAGCTCTCCCATCACAATGGTGTCCAAACTCACTCTTTATGCAGTCAAAACATGTTCATATAGGACAAGGAGAAATACTGCAACTGCTCAATGACAAACCCCCAGTACCTTTAGTCACGCTGTAATTTCACAGTTGTGCTCCAAATGTAACCAATTCCTTGGGTTTAATTGTCATAGAACACTAATAGCTGAGTTAGAAAAATAAGCATCTCTCCACAGATGGAGTATTTGGGGTTTGCAGGTTGGTTGACTTTGGTATTGCTATAAGCTGCCTTCTTTGTCTTCCTAATCTACGTACCTGTTCCTCAGTAGAAAAGATAACTTTGGGTTCTTCAGTATGGGTGACCCACTCAGATCTTTAATACTCAAGTCGTGCATTGTCTGTCTGTGGAGCTCCTTGCTACAGGATCCTCTTGCAGTGCATGCAAAATGCTATTTTGCAATGCTTTAGTGGGAAACAAGTAGAATTTGTTCTTTTGTTTGCTCTCATCATGTTTGAAACTAAAAATCAAGATGATGGTTTACATCCATGTGAATCCTCTGATGTCACAAACAATCAAAATTCATTCAAGATTTTTCCACTTCTGGACTTGCAAGTAGGCTTTTGGCACCTTTATAGTATCATGTGGCACTAAAACAACCATGAACATGGCAAAATTGCCAATAGCAAAGAGTTCTGGCACCTGACTATGCTTTTGCATTTGCAGGTCCCTGCACCAGACTTCAGAACTATGTAACAGTCAGTTTTCCTTGGTTTTCTGTTCTTGAACTGTGGTCTCTGCTGCCAGCATCATTCTCGAGAGCTTGGAACACCCAAAGTTTCCTTTTTGTCTGGAAGGATCTGTCGCAAGAGGTGCTGTAACAGCACTGCCAACTGCTGTAACCGACTGCCAACACTGCACAGCCTTCCTTTGTGAGGATAGTGTATAAGCCAGGCTGAGTAAAACATAGTTCTCAAAGTCCATCCTGCAATGTGGATACCAGATTGTCTCTGAAGGCTGAGAAAGTCCATTTTCTGCATCAATGACAAGAAGCCATGGCACAGAATGGTCATTGACTTTAATAAAAGCAGGACAGGAATCTGCTTCAGATGACCAGTTTGAGCTTGTGATTTATTGCTCTTGCAACACCCATGTTGTAGCAGATATCACTTTGGGGTTAAAGTCTATATGGGCTGCCAGAGCTGTTGCTTGTGTGCTTTCTCTCTTGTAGTAGGACTAAACACTTGGACACCTTCTACCAAAGACTATTTAGTGCTACAGCCATGGATAACTATAAAATCAAATTTGTCAACCAAAGCAAGCTTCCTTCAGCCCTATTAGAGCATTACAGGTGTACTTCAATGGCAGGTAAGGAACTACAACCCTAAGCAGTTATGGTTAGGTTTGATTTCTGGGTGAAAAATTAAAAATAAGGTTCAAGTTCTATAACTGCTCTCCTTGCACAACATGTGTCACCTATAAATATCCATCACATATGGTGAAGTGCTACAGCTCTGTCATTTACACTTTGTCTGCAGGTGGCAAACTAAACCCAAGAAATGAATCTGCCGTAACAGAAAGTTAAATGTTGAAGGAAAACTAAAAGTTAAACAAGCATTTTCACATCAGAGGAACTTTGATTTTCTACCATCATCTCCACTGGAGCACTGCACAGGAAATCTCCTAAAGGACTGCAGCCCATGCAAGGAAGATCCTATTCAGTTGACGGTAAAATATCATCTCCCCTTTTTAAATCCCTTTTCCCTTACTTTTACCTCCATGGTACTTATGATGCTATCATAAGTAACTGTATCATTGTCTTTATTTCTGTCAGTGGGTCCTGGCCGCTCCTTCTCTTTCCTGCTCCTTGAAAGTCAGGAACGGCAGGTACAAAACACAAAACTATATTGAATCAAGATGAGCTTTCCTGAAGAAATCACTCATCTTTAAATTTAAAGGATGGTGACTAATCTCTTCCATTCTTATTTTTATTAGGGAAATAATTGTGTGTACTGGACAATTTGTAAAAGTATAATACAGAAAACAGTAAGTAAGTATGTGAATTATTAGGATGAATGAGTCAACACTGCTTTTGTTAAGTCAAATTGTGATCAGAAATCTCCTGGAGTTCTTTGAGGCGTTTATGAGCTTGCAATTATAAAGGATTGGTCAACATAGCATAGCTGGATCTCCAAAAGACTTTCATTACATTTCCTCACTAGGATTCCTAAAGAAGTGAGACCACCATGGGATAAAAGTGCTGCTCATTTTGTGGGTTAACAATTGGTTATACAATAAGAAACAAAAGGTAAGAATGGATTTTACTCGTTTCCAGCAAATGAAGTCTGCTAGAGCTTGTTTTGTTCAACAGTTCTACATAACCCCAAAGAGGCAATGAATACTGATACGACAAATTGCTAAGGACAGAAAATTATTTGCAATAATCAGACTTGAAGTTTATTTCAAGGAAGTGTAAAAGGCTCCCATGATGTGACAGAAGACATTCAGTAGGAGGGAATTTATGATTGGATAGATTATAGGAGTCTGAACTGCTTTAAATAGAAGGTGATTATTCCGCAATGGTGGATGAAGAAGGGTAAAACATGAGATAAAGCTATGAAATTATCAGTCATGTGGAGAAGGTGAACAAGAAGTGATTATTTGGCTTATTACAATATGAAAACAGGGAAGCACCTAGTGAAAAGTGTTGAGAAAAGGGCTGAAACAGATAAAAATATACTTCTTTAGCACAAAATAAAGAATTATTTTGAGATCATTTTCACAGGACGTTTCAGCAGCAGAAACCATGAACAGATTGGAAAGATTCATTGAGGTAAGTTGTTGTTGTTGCTGTTGCACACAGTTATTACACATCTTGCATAGTATCAAGCCCAGAAAACGCTGAACTTCAGAAACTGGGACAATCATCAGTTTAAAATTAACTTTTTCCTTGCAGATGCCACCCTAGATAACCTGCTGTTGGCTACTGTCAGAACAAGACATGGAGTTACATGGGTCTTTGATCTAGCATTGCACAACAGTTGTTCCATTTTCATAGCACAACCACCACCTGAATCTGCCTGGAGGGGACCTGAGCCACAGCTAATTCTGCATAAGGGCAGGAGGCCTACAACAATTCTGGATTTTATAGCTATTTATGCCTCATACTGCATCCATTAGACCTTCATTATACCTTGCTTTATACCAGAATTGCATTATCTATTTGCAGCAATGTAACACCATATGAAAATTGTCTAGTTTAAGAAAAGACTATCTGTCTATAGAAACAAGTTTCCCTCATCTTATATACAGCCATCGGTGCAAGCTAACTGGTTGTTCTTAGCTGAAAGGACAAGACTGTGGTAGAGTCAAACTTAGTGTGGGAAAACAGGAGTGGTTATCAACAGAGAGACATGGAGGGTAATAAACAAGATGAAAAAGAGAGGTGATGCAGTTTGACCATAAGCCTCAAAGCTGCTCTTTTTCAGTTCCAGCTCTTCCTCTCCTGATACTGTAAGAGGATTAGGAGGTGTTTGGAAGGTGCTTGGCTGTGAAGGGCATCCAGAAAACATCCTGTTCTTGCCCCCATTCGAAGACCACTGAAGTCAAATGGGCTCTTTTTTCCACAGCTTTTTATATTTAGGCTTCTGTTCCCAGAAACAATTATCCATGGCAGATAACTGTCAGGGAAGCAATGCTACGCTGTCTTTCCCAGCCATTAATTGCAGATCCAGATCAGCTGCTCAGATACCAAAGACAAGAACTGTTTGCCACTCTCTGAGCCTGGGTTAGTTCTTGCATTCAGTCTGCCCACAGCCACGTGACACCCTCCTCTCCATCACCCCACAGCACTGCTATACTGATCAAACTCAGACCCTTTCTTCAAAGCTTCTGTCTATTTCTGATATCTGCTGAAAACCACTCCCCTGATAGTTGTCACTCGTACATTATTAATGAACAAAGATACCATCTTTCTGTGTGCTGGCTTACAGCTCCATCTCGAAAGAGGCTTTTTCCATCATTTAGGAGTGTGTAGGTTGCCTTGTCACATTGTTTGGGTAATGAAAGGGTATAGGAAACAGCCTGAGACCTGGTTCTGGAGATGTGTAATTATTTCTGATATCAAAAGAGCTTGTAAGCTGGGGGGTTTGTATCATTTGTGCTATGACAGTTGCATCTGAATGTTTACCTTTTAGCATTATCCCATATTTAACAAGCTGAAATGATGGTTGCATTAGCAGGGCTTCTAAAGGGAAAAGAGTGGAATAGAGTTTTAGTCTCCTTTGCTGCTATATGAAGCTTTCTGAAAACACAGGCTGCTGATGCCTGCGGTTTGTCTGAATGCTTAGGTCTGTTTCTGTCCTGTATTTTTTTACCAGTGTTTAATATGATGTAATAAACACATCATGGTACAAGGCTATGTGGTGCTACAGCCTCTTTTACACAGCAGATTCAATTCTATAGTAATGACTAACACTGCTTGAGCAGGAACATATACCTTTACATTCCAAACGTATTTCCACTTCCATTTAGCCATGGCAAACCACAAAATCAGGTAACTCTCCAGCCAGGCTGGAACACTCCAGGTACCAGAGGCCATGTGTGAGGGAACTGACATTATTCTGGTGGGCTGGAGCAAGAGCTAAACCTTTGCCAGGAATTATTACACACAAGATATCAATGTTGATCTATAAATGCATATTAAAAATTACAGCATTTTCTGCAATAAACCATGACACTCTGTATTGCATCCCATCTATCTACTTACAGGGGAAAGTGCTAAGTAAAGTTTTAAGCTTCATCTCTCCATCCCCATAAGCCTAACCAGTGTCCATGTGGATTGAAGCCTCACATCACAGTGTTCACAGAAACCTGTCAGCATCAATGGTTTATGCAGAGAGAAACCCAAGGACAAACCTCTGACTTTTCTTTTCTCTTATAAATCTCCCGTATCTTGAGACAGACCCAAGTTATGGTCTATGGTCTATAAACACACAGAAATACCTAGGCACAATTACTAAAACACGCTGATTTCAGCTGCTCTTCAGCAACAAGAGCTGCTTTGCTAGACTGAGGACTGTGACCATTCAGTGCATCTAAAGCTGAGGTGACATTTTAGGTGCCTTATTTCAAATTTATAGGACTTAGAGACACAGTTCAAAACTTTGTGACCATTTCCAGTGCAAATTTCTCCCTAATCCTTCCCATCCCCACAACATTGACAAATTGCTGGTGAAGTGACTTATATCAGATAAAATAGTGAAGCTTAGATGGGTTTACTCACTTCTCTTATATGTTTTTTAGCAAAAGGAACCCCAAGGAGAACAACCCCCAGTTTTTTCATTTCTTCTTAGGAACAGATTTGACATCACCCAGTGCCAGGAAATTCCCACTATCTGAAAATCCACAGAAAATCTGAGAGAAACACTGGATATTTCTGCCTTCAGCCATGACTGCGATTAAAATCCCCCATTGCAGTACTAAAATAGCATACCTGTAAGTTGTGCTTGTTTTGAGCTAGCACAATTCCAGTTCCACCTACTGGAACTTATTCCAGTTACACAGTTATCTGCAACTGCATTGAAAAAGGCTGTGATGAAAGGCAAGCAATCATATCTATTAACTGCAGATAGACTGTGAGGGCATGCCACATGTTTAATTTGCAGGAAGATACACCAGAGCAAAGACTGCAGTACTTGGCTTTTGTCACCAAAAAGCAGAGGCTGCTCTAGATACTGTCTGGTCAGGAGCAAAGGGAGAAGAAGGCCTTGGAGTTGAGAAAAAAGCAGATTACATGCCTAAACTACAGGTGAAAATGAGCTGTTATCCATCGGGAGTGAGAGTCTGGCACTTGCTTCACCTTCATCCGTGCTGTTTCCTCTCCTGCTGCTTGAAGATAGCCAAGAGCTTCCTTTTTAATCAAGGACCATTGGAAAGTAGCAGCGGGCTCCCACTCACAACGCATTGATTGGCTTCCAGCCGCAGTGACAATTGCATCCTGTAATCAAAATAGCAATCATTAATAGCACAATTATTCCCCCCTCCACACACACGCATGCACTCTTGTACCACTGAGTAATGACGCTGAAATGCAGAGTGCAAACAATGTAAAATGGATTCCTGGCGCTGGGAAAGGCTCCAGGTTTTCAGATGCTCCAGGGAAGCAGGTGTTGATGACAGAGCCTGTGGATCAAGGGGCTGATTGGAAATGGAAAGGCAAATCTAAAGGAATTGAGATGGGAATCTAGATGACGCAATCGTCATCTTTTTCACAGTGCTCCCCCCCATCCCTCTTGCTTGAGAGTCCCTCATCAATCCTTCGTCAGGCTTTATCTGAGCTGCTAGCATTTGGCTGGGAATTACCTTCCAGCAGGTTTCCCTCCCCATCACTTCTGGTGCCTTGTGGCTGTGGGGGGAGTCATACTTTCGGGGATGTCTGATTTTTACTTGTCTGAACACAGAGCTGGAGTGGCTCATTCCCAGGACACCTCACTGTGCTGCCAGATTTTCCTTTCCTTTTCACTTCCTCACCTGCTTCCAGCTCCCTTTTTGATGTTTCATTTCTGAATAGGCTCTTCTCTATCAACAACCATTACATGGACAGGGGCTCTTCTCCCACTCTGGGCCTTGTGCTGCCTTCTTGGTATATCCTTCTCCATCAGTGTCTTAGAAATCCACTCCTTTTCCACTTCTTTTGAATGTGAAACTAACCTCCACAGAAACAGGAATATCCATGCAAGAGAGGAATTTTTTAACCTTAACACTTGCAACACAGAAGAAAAATACAGGTGTTAAAGAACCAAATAAATGCCACTTTTAAATGCAATTTCTTTTTAGAGCTGGGTGGACAGTGGACCTCACAGTTTGCTGTAAACACAGGAGAAAACAAAGAGAGTTACATAAAATCTGTGTGTACCACCCATGCAGTTGTGGGTGACAAAATAAAAATGCAAAGTCTTTTTTTTTGCCAGCCCATATCTTGTATTCCTTTAGAAAGCTGGCTCCATTTTACCCACTGGTTATTTTATTCAAAACATCTTTGCAATGAAGGTGACTTTTAAAGGCTGCAATATTGAAACAAAGAGGTTGCAAAGTTGCACTCTGAAATGCCAAGAAAGAAAAGGAATGGCAGTCTCATAATCCACACCTCTACTTCCTTCCTCCTCATCAAAGGAACACAGCGAGTTGAAACCCATTTTGTGCATGAATTTCATCCTTCTAACTTTCAGTTTGGTTTTCGTATTTAGTCCCTGCAAACAGCCTTCCATTCCTCATACTTATGCTACTTTTTTCTCCCTTTATAAACACTCTTAATCATCCTTGAGGGAATCAAAGTCTAGAGGAGTCCTACATAAACCAATCAATATATTACTCTGTAAATAAAGATCCGAGCTGTTTATGGAGCAGTGAAGATCCAACTAGCAAATGATGCTATTCCCAGCGTGCATGGATATTTTGTAAGGTCTTGCCAGTAATGTGTGATACCTTTGGTGGGAGCATGAGGACTATTGACTGCATGAACTACTGACAGACCTTCTTGTTAACCCACCATAAGGTTGGAATCAGGACCTACTGACACTGCAGACAGCAAAAGCTTTCAGTGTAACATGGAGATAAATAGAGGGCCTGAATCTGTAGGTGTGATTGGCTGCAAGATTTCACCAGCACTAAGCTAACTTCACATGCACCGTTACAGAAAACCAGGAAAGGATATATTTTTACATTCCATTTCTGGGATATAATAAAGCAGGTCCCAGACCTGGAATGAGATGAAAAATTCATGAAATGTCACTCATAAATAAACCTCTGGATAATAAAAGCATGATTTTTGTCTGCTCTTCTGCAATGCATCTTCTGGAAATGCTCTCATGGCATCATATGTTGATTCTTTCTTTCCTTACCACCCAACTTCAAAGTATTCACAGGTGAAGAAGTCTCTTTCATAGAGTAGCCAGTAAAGCATATGAGATAGAAACGCAAGACCCTCACCAAGGGAAAAGTATTTCTTTGTCAGCCTGCATCAGACTGACTTATTAACAAATCATTAGCAACAAGCACATCTCAAGAGTTTGGAATTTGATTCCATTCATTCCAGATACATGTGTTCTTATTACATTTCTCTGAGCTTATTCTAATGTATTTGGCCTGGAAAGCAGCCTGAGTATTTTGGAGTCTCAAACAGGTTGACAAAGCCCACAAATTAAATGCAGAACAAATTAGTGATGCCTCATGGTTGCATTGAGTAGCTTGACAAAGCATAAGGCTTGATGAGATGCTCAAAAATACATCAGATTGGATTTAGGACCCACAGTGGAAGAAGGCAGATGAGTAGAGAGAGCTTGTTTTTGCCAGCAGGTACTGCACAGACTCTCATTGCACTCACAGTTAGCATTTTCCTCAGTGCACCCTTGCACCCCGTGGTCATTGAACCCCAGCCTGGTTTGTGCCTGAAGGGACCTTGAAGCTCCTCCAGCTCCAACCCCTGCCACGGGCAGGGACCCCTTCCACTGGAGCAGCTTGCTCCAA
>JBCJKH010031886.1:0-17855 GCA_039877255.1 Loriculus beryllinus
CCCCTTTGTTAGCCCGCTTTACTGGTGCTTCATAGAAGTTGCAATTATAATGTCTCAGCCTCCATTTTCTCCTATATTGCAGCTCTTCCAGCACTTTGCATTGTACCCGGTGACTTTCAGGCCGCCAAGTGTTTTCCTGTGTCTTAACCGTTCCTCATGGTTGGTCCCTTGGTGGGCTAGAATCAATTAGTATAGCTTAGAGCAGCTAGCAAGCTAACCTGATTTGATGTCAGGGCTACTGAGTAGCTGATCTCTGAGTCAGGAAGCTCCTTTGGAGTGCTACAAGCTACAGCTACACATTGCTAAAAATATCTTCTTAAGTATTGAGTGCAAATGTTCTGAAAAACAAGGGGCAGGAAGGTCATAAAGTCTCTAAGCAGAAAGTGGTTAGCTGAAATACCTATGAACAGAAAGCAAAAAGCCTCATGTAGATCTGTCATTAACCTTCTGACCTAATTCACCATGAAGAGATTTAAGGTAAAGAATACTTAGCCATGGTATTTCTCCAGAGCTGTATCACAGATAACAATCAGCTACTGCAGTCCAAGCAAAATGACTGAAACTCCAGTTTCACTTTCATAGTGAAATCCACATAACTCAAGGATTTCTACAAAATTTACAAAGGCTTTATCTTAAGGCTGCTAAAGCTCCTAAGCTTAGGAACAAGCATTTGGTATCCTAGAACTTTCATACTTGAGATTTTTTATCTAATCTTCAAAGTACTATCTTTGTATCTGTTTTATCCTAAGGACACTTGTTACCCCTAGAAGCTGGAAGGGACTAATCTCACATCATAAAAAGAATCAATGGTAGAGGTAGGGTTAGCACACAGAAGTTGAGCTGGCCAAGAAGTTTCTATTGTAATGCTTTTTGTATTTGAAAGTCATTCTCTATAAAAGCAAAAATTTCTGCATGAAGTATTGATAGAAAATGTTGATTTTTAATCAGACACCGTTTTCCAACTCTGAAGTGCCTTAAGCCAACACAGCTAAACAAGGAAAAAATGAATGGGGAGCTATGGCTTTTTAGGGACAACTTTTGCATTAGAAGCACTGAAATAGTTAACTCTATGAAATCTTTTATATGGGAATAAACTATCTTAATTTTAAATAATGATGATGATAATAAATCATCATCATCATTTTAGTTCTGCATCATATGTAACAAATTCAGAAAATTTGAAACTTGAAATTTGCTTTTCCATCCACATATTCCTCTTTAACCTTGCGGTCAGTATTTGAAATCATGCTGCCTCTCTAAGGCACAATATAGTCCTGGTAAAGCATGCTTGACAAACAAAGCCATCAATGTCATAAAGGAGACACTTTCTAGATGACCAGAAGCAGTGGCCCAGGAAAACATGAGGGGATATGCTATTCACGAAAGAGTGAGCTGTGAGGGCATGTGTCATTTATTATCTGCAAGAACTGATGAGCACCTAGTGCAAAGAATATGATAGCATTAGAGAATGTGTAAGATGCTGAGGTTTAAACCCTGCTTGATTCCAACTGATTCCACACTTCCGACTGGAGTCTGAACAGGCACTGAAGTCCCTGTTGTTTGCTCTTCCCTGAGCCATACATTAGTATTCTCCTGGAGAGTGCTGGTTTGTGTGGGACAAAACAGTGACAGGCAGATGTCTTATCAACAGAGTTATGAATGATTAGCAATTTGGTGCTGTAACTGGACAATTGTCGGTTCTTGTTTGAGCTTGCTCACTAGTTCTGTTGTTTAATTTAACAGTACTGATGTCGCCAAGTAGTTGCACAATACAGCACAATATCCTTGGCAACAGAACAGCATTTTACACTGGATGTCTCCAGAAAAGCTCTGGCAAGTCATACTAGAGCAATTCAAGAGATCGCCATCTGGAGCCATCTGTGCTGCTTTTTTGCCAGCCAGCTCCCACTATAGAGCCAGCAGAAGCACACATGTGCCACCATCACTTTCAATAAACATGCCAGGATAAGAGCTGGTCTGACTGACAAATTGGCACTTTTGCTCTTGCCTTCTTGTCCTGGCTTTTGCAGGGTAGGCAGTAACCCTGGCAGAAGGGCAGGATACAACAATGCCTTCATCCTCTGCGCCCTGCTGCTGGGCATGACAGACCCATCTGTCATGGCCATTAGTTTCACGCTCCCCTGTCTGTAAATGCGGATAATAGCATTGCTGTTGCTTTGCCCTTGCAGGATGTTGTCTAGAGGCTTTCCTGTAAGACAAGCTGGTTAGCTGCTTTGCTGTGTCACAAGGACATTGCACAGAATAGCAATGAGGCCAGTCACCCTTGTAAATGGCTCCAGGAACCAATTGTACAGGAGACAAACATTCATATATTTCACGGAAGAGGTGCATGAAATGCCATCAAGTTCTTCTGTGACCATTGGAACTAGTGACACCTGGTCTCCTATGGTTATGTGTCTCATGGCTGATTGGTGCTGGAGCTTTTCCTCACTGAGAACAAATAAATAATTCCTCTTTTCTGCCTTGAATGCTGTTGCTATGAAATCAGGATACATTTTATGCCTTTGAGGTTGTTACCCCTCTGTTAGCATGGCTAGTAGATTCAAAAGGGGTTTATGGGAGGGGGAAGAGAAACAGAAAAGAACGAGAAGCAAAAAATATCACGTAGGAAAACAGAGCAAAATCGGTATCTCAGACATGCAAATAAAAATATATACTTACTGCCATCATAATTGAGTGTTGCAAATTTGGCTTGTTTTTCTGCACAGCCAGCACTGTTGCACACTCTCATTTGCAGTTCATACCAGGTTGCCTCCTGGAGGTCATAAAGTATGTAGGACTTTGACAGGGATGTCCGCTGAGCGGTTGTCCATACTGTTGTCCCAAATGGCCGGTACTCCAGGGTGAAGGAGGTGATGGGGCAACCACCATCATTCCAGCCTATCAGGTTCAGCTTCACCCTCGTTGTGTTGATGCTAGCAAAGAGCTCTTGTTCCTTCGAAAACTGTGGCTCTAGAATCAATGGTATATTTCAAATGAAATATTTAACAAATATAGGACTCTCAAAAACATGAAGTTAAAAGACTAATTTCTAAGACAATCTTAACTTTATCTTACTACATATATATTCAACTTCTCCCCCTGCCCCCCCAAAAAAACTTTTATTCACACTTTCTGTCAGACTCACATAGATTTTCAAATCCATATGCCAAATTTGTTCATAATTCTGACGTGTATTTGCAATGTGGAGCCACCCTCAGCAACCAGGACCAAGGGACCCATTGCTGAGTTAGCTAAGAATTCCACAAATCTTAGCTGTTTCACCTTGAAGAGCTTTTCTCTGGGTTTTTAATACTTATCCTGTTCAAAGGCTTATACTTGCATGGCTCCTGCAGTACCAGCTTGGAGCAAAAAAGATATTGGCTCCATTTCCTTTACACAAAAATATACTCTACATCTTCCTTCAACATCCAGACAAAAAAAACCCTGATTTTTTTACAAGAGAAGAAATAACTTCCTCATGGCGATAGCAGTAGCTTAAATTGCTATAGTCTGTGATATTGCAGACACCCCCTTTCCAAATATCTACCAACCCATCTTATAAATAAAATGTTAAAGAAATAAAGATAGAAAAACTCTCAGTGTGTGCTTCAAGTCCTGTAGGGACATCCTTTTCTGTCACAGCATGGACACAATTGGAAGTGTTTCCAAAGCCAATAATATTAAAATATCCAAGCCTGTCTTGTCATCGAACCAAGATTTACAGCAGAATGCAATAGCTTTAGGTAAGAAAAGGGGATGGACATCAACGTACCTTTTCCAAGTGTTTTGGCCTCAATGATCTCGCTGATGCGTCCTGGCCCCACTCCATTCTGAGCAGTTAAAGTAAACTTGTACCAAGTGCCACATTTCAACGTTTCTAAACGGTAGGACCTTTCACTAGGGCTAATGGGAAAACTACCCCACTGCTCACTGTTATCTTCTGAGTACTGCAAAATATAACCTGGAGGAAAAGCACAGATGGCAGTAGTAAGCCAGACACCAACCACAAATTCTGCAGGTAATATGACAAGTAATTTTAAAGACCTAATAAAAGTAGAAAAATCACGGGCACAGGGAGACATACAGCTCTCCCCTGAATAACAGATACCAGGCAATACATTTTGCTTACCCTTACAACAGCTTAAATACCATTTTTATGATCGTTTCAAAGGGAAAAGAAAGGGATAGACACTTCAAAATACTCTTCAATCAGCAGCAAAACCCAGATGATGAACCTGGACCCTCAAAAATGAATGGTAAAGATTACATGTCTGGAAAATCAGAGTGAGTTGCTGTCATAACAGCTGAGGGTATGCTGGAAGAAAGTGATTAAATCTGTGATTAAATTACCACAAAGAGAAATGGCAATTTACTGAAAGCTGTTATCACAATGATAGTGCACATGAAGTGCTGACAGCAATACAGATTGCTTTGTTTTTCTTTTTTTGTAGCCATTCATAATTATACACTAACCCTATCAACATATGCTAATTCAGTAAGAAGTTGCAATTAACCTGAATTATATTACCTCGGATAGAACTGCCACCATTGTCTCCAGGTATCCAGGAAAGAGTGATAGAAGAAGATGTAGTTTTAGATACAGTGAGTCTCGGCTGGTCGGGTGGAACTACATGGAAAATAGTTAAAAATAGAAAATAGAGTCAAATGATTAGATGTTATTTTAATAATTTCTAACAGCCGTTTATCAAATAACTGTTTTGAGTTGCAAAAAATGCAAGTGATTTCTGTCAGAGTGTGTTTAGTTGACATCCTTAGTTAAGTCAAGAGCAGACAAGCTTTCATTTTTTATATTTCATTTTCTACTCAATTTTGTCTTTCAATTCTTAACCCTTGCTTTTCTCTGCATTATTTGCATCTGTCCTGTCAGATCTAAATGGCATATGAGCTACCCAGGCATTATTATTCATTAATTTTCATATCTGTTTTAGGGAGAAACTGAATTTTTAGTAGAGGGAAACAGATGCCCACTTGCAAGTGATGCCCCACTTATGCATGTGTTTGCAGGCTATTATGGCAAATGTCAATAGTGCATAACACAGCTTCTGCCAATATAACTGTGAATGCTAACTAGGTAGGATTGTTAGTCCTGTGACCAGAGGCAGATCCATGACTCTTTCAGATCACACCATGTATTCATTGAGGCTATTGGTATAAACAAAACACAACTCTATCAGCAAAAGATGAACAAATGAGGAAACACTTCAGTTTTGCTGCTCCCTATAAACATTATGACTATGTGCTTAAACTGTGGGACACAGGATCAGTACAGAGCACAGGAATAAGACAGAGATCTCATCTCTTATGCTCTGCCCACTGTCCAGTTTCTTTTGGAGGAAAACCCAGCATGAAACGTCAGACAAATTGCTACATCCCAATGAGTTGCCCAGGATAGGGAGAACTGGGACCAGAAACTGGGACAGGGAATTGGGATTGGAAACGGGACTGGGAACTGGAACAGTTTAGGCTCAGTCTAAGTAACCCCAAATTGCACCAGTGTCTATGCCTAGGTTTCCAGAGTTCAATGCTGAGGGGCAGAAAGTAGTGAAGCAGACAGCTTTCTTTTCACTGTGACAAATCTCCCAACAATAGATGACGACAGGGCAGTCACACCTGGTCCAGTCACTGCCACTGCAAGTGTGGCAAAGGGGTGCTGGTGTTGGCAATTGCTGCTAGCAGGAGCTGCCATTTCACTGCCATAGTTACTCCTCTAAGACACCATCCAATAAGCAAGGCAAGACAGAAGTCAAAGATGTTCTACTGTGTCCAGTAGTCTGCTGTCAGAGGATGTTGTCTGCTTTGCCTGTGTTTAAGGGGTAGCTCTACCTGCAGAATGAAACTCCAGGAAAAGCTACTTGTTTGCAGCTCAAGTCAGCAAAATAATGAGTGCTGATATGGAGGCTGCTATTCATAACTATTTCAAAAGGAAGTTAATTTTACTGCCCTCAAATTAAACAGTACTGAAGAACTGGCTTTATTCATGGGTAATTCCATAGAGAAAGACTGCACTCGCTACACTGAAAAAATTATTGTAAAACTTTTAATCACAGCTGCACCCTACCTACAAAGATAGTGGTCCCATATATTATATGCCAGCCTCTATCTGTCCCTTGGGAAAATAATATTGAGTTGCTTTTAGTTATTGCAGTTCAGTAACAGCAAGGATATGGAATTACAAAAGTACTTTGTGAAATATAAGGTTTCCCTACTTCCTGTTGTGGCCATGCTCCAAACATTGCGGAAGAGCATCTTTAGGCTTTGTTGGATCGTAGGTAAGTTATATACACTATGGCATTTGTCTCAAGGGTTAGTGGAAGGGTTTAGCCAGAGAGAGTTTGACTGCAGTTAAAACAATCTTATTCTGTGTTCTCGTATGTTTGTACTAGAAATTTAGATGGTGTATCAAGGGACAGGAATGTGACTGACCATAGCATGGCCCATATTCCCAACCCAGTTATTTTTTTCCCTCTGGTAGAACAATTCGCAGTCAGTTGAAGCACTCTGAGGATCTACTTTAGTATAAGTGAGCAAGGAAATCTCCTGCATAGTGAATTCTTGGTATGTGAATATATATGTTCTGCTTCACATTACTGTTACAGTATATTCCTATGTTATCATTTTTTTTATATATAGCAACACCATAATGGATACATTATACACATTTCAACATGCATATAAAAAGTAGATGGTAATATGTGCTGATGTTCCATTTTAAATACTTCCTCATATTCACCATCAGTAAAATTCTGCTCTTACATACTGAATTTTTGTCCAAGGTCTCAGTAGAGAGTTTGACAGCTTTGCAAAAGCTAAAGTAAAGGACTTTATCTCTTTATGATTTTTTCAGTATTTAAATGATACATGTAATATTTGTACAGAGAAGGCAGAAGTTGTTATTTTCTGTGTAAGGAACTAGAACATAAATGATTGCAAACACTCAGTTGTCAATCCTACAAGAGCTTACACATAGACTTAACGGCAAGTGTGTGAATCATTCCACCAAAGCCAAAACATTTGCTATATCATACAATGTTGCTGGCTGCATCAGAATTATCAGTATAATATTTTATTTCTTAATTTGGAAGAATAAAATTAGTATTAACACACAATACTGCTAATATTTTACATGCATCTGCAATCAGATAAATCAATGCACTACCAGTGCTTGGCAGTCAATAGAAGTAAGAACAATCATGAGATAAATCCAATAGTCTTACCTTGTACCTGCAAATTCAAAATTATTTCATCAGATCCCCAGTTGTTACTGGCCACACAACTATAGTATCCAGAGTCTTCTGCTTTCACAGTACGGATGACAAAGCTGCCATTGCTAAAGATGCTTCTTCGCCCATCAATCATCACTAGACTGGGTGTCCCGTTACTACCTCACAGGAAACAAAGTGCATACATTAAAGAAGTTACAACCAAAATTACTCAGAATTGGATTTTATTTTTTTTTTTTTGAAGCAACTAAGAATGGGAAGAAAGAAAAAAGGGTGAGGGGAGTGTCCTCATTGATAAAGACAGCAAAGGAATATTTTCTGATGGGTAATACTTGCCATTTGTTTAAAGAACACAGATATCTTTGCCCCAGTTTGAGTGAAAATGGAAATTCACTCCTTCCTTAAGTATCTGCTATTTTATAAAAGTGCTAAAATAAAAGTAAAAGTAGTTCCTGTCTACAAGGTATATCCTTATGAAATAATAACCATTTGGATTAATGATCAAGCTGGTTTCATAGCACTGCAGTATCACTGCTTACACAGTGCTTGGATGAAACTCATTGTCCATGTGTGTTTCCAAATGATTCTGTCAAACTGTGAAACTAAAGAACAAAACAGAATAATGAAAACCAAGGCATGTGCAAGACATGTACACAGCACAGTTCAACGCATCATCTTACTTTCTTAGACCGAAACTATTTGGTGTGCCTGAAGCTAGATCAGAAAATAGTCCTAGGTTTTATTGAATGTTTACTTCTTTCTTTCTAACTTTTCTTTCATTTTGACACATTCTAATAACCACAATTAGTTTCAGTTCAAGGAATCTTTGAAGTCCTTATCTACTGTTGCTGTGTGCAGTTCCCCAAAACAGTTCTTCCTAACAGTCATCCAAGGTCACCTGCATTGCAACCCTCAGGATTTTAAGCAAATGGCCTTTATTTGACCTATACGTTTAGTTGCTGGTTACCTATCCTTCATCCATTTGACTGTTGGAGCTGGGTCTCCCACGGCTTTGCAAGGGAGGACAATGTCCTTCATCCAGGGAGTTGTCACTGTGCCACTAAATGTCAAAATCCTGGCAGGAGCTGAGCAAGAGAAAGCAAAAAAGAAATGAGGTGTTCATTCATACAGCTCTTGAAAGGAAAACACAGATATCCAGGATTAAATGTGGAAAATTAATCTATTTCAAACTGTGCTTTTAGGTAACTATTTCCTTTTAACTCGTACTATTAGCTATTTATTCAAACACAAACATTATAGGTTTAGTATCTGGAAGATAAGCAACCAAAAGAGAGATAAGGCAGGGGACTTGAAGAGTTGTTGTGGAGTAAAAGAGTAAAATCAGTTACTGATCATCTTTACTGATTTTTATATATTTCACAGTAGAAATTAAGCAAAAAAATTATGCCCAAGGGACGCTGCTCTCCAAAATTCCATCAGGAAGTGTCCGCAATAGACAGACACATTACAAAAGCTAAATTACTGAATCATAACCTTTTACAACAGCTATGGTATAAGCAAAACCATGTGTCATGGTTTAACTGAAACCAGGATAACAACTTAGTATATTGCAGTCTATCAAAAGTCCACAAATATGAACAAGGTGTTTAAGTCAGTTTAGGTTGTATCAGCTCTCATATCACCTAAATACATCAACACAAATATCACTCCTGTAGCTTCAGTTTGCAATATACAGGAGCACTAGAGTTGTGTTGCATTGTAGCTGCATTGTACATTATTACTCAGGAATTACCATTATTAGAAATAGAATTCTTATTGAATTTATAGACTTCTTATTGAACTTACACATATTGAATATGTGTATTTACATATTTCAAAAGTACATACAGAGTACAGATACAAAAACTACTGTATTTTTAATCCTGATCTACTTCAGTCATGCACACTGAGCAGAATTTATATTTAATAATCCATTTTGCACCAATTAGAAAAACATGAAAATGAAAGCCAGCATCAAATATCACTGGAACAGTTCATGTCAGAAAAAAAAAAAATCATGCATAAAAGAACAGGCCTTGAAGAGTTAAGGGAAATTACTTGAGTAGGCTGCAGAGGGAACATGAAGTATTCATAAAAAGAAAAGTTTACAAAGATTATATGATCAGTTTGGACTGCGTTGCCTATGTTCCTTTCAAGCAGTTTTGAAGACTAAGTTTCTTGTGAGATTTTTCTCTGGTCAAAATTTTAACTGAACCCACAAGAAGTAGCTGTAACAGACAAACTCAATGTTAGATAATAGGACAACAGTTACTTTCCTAACAGCCAAGCACTGAAATGTCCCATCCTGGCTAAACAGCCACTAAGGATCCCTGGCTTCCCCATTCTGGCAGCTCTGTTGGTTAGTCTCAGCAGGAGAGTGCTGTGGCATGTGCTGCTCTGAGGAGGTAGTACACCAGAATGATGGAAAGACACTGCTCAGCCAGTAAGTTTCATGATATAGCCTTGTTTTCCACTGTGTCACTCTGAAGGCCATATCTTCTAGGAAAGATTTACATGGACCTATATTGCCACAAGCCATGGGAAAATTAACCAAGCTAATTGAAACAGAAGATGTTCAGTCTATCTGGAGATATGGTGTGAAATGCTGACTCCAGTGAAGTTAGTGTTAGAAGGCTCATTGGTCCTCAGTGGTGCTAGGTTTTTGCTGCAGGAGATGCCTAATGACACTCAAGCCATCTTTAAAAAGTGGCAGGAAATGCTGTCAGCTGTATCTATCTACAAAGCACATCTGAAGCATCTGGACTGCTCCTAGTAGCAGCAGTACGTTACAAGTAGTGGTGGTTAGAAACTCAAATTGCTGTTCCATGCAAAATTCTTTCTGTAGCATGAGACCTGAAAACTCATTTAAAATGAACTATTAATCTTTTTCTCCCTAGCTTTCCCACCTCTCCAATGTTTCTCAAAATATCCAGCTATTTCCAACTGCCAACAGTTACTTCAGGACAAAGTCTAAGTATTGCAGGAATCCTGCTGAAGCCTTCAGTATGACAGCACTGCTGTTAGCAAACTTTCTGTGATATCCATCTATATGTTATAGCTATTTCAACATGAGTTCTTTCATAAGTCATAGGTTGGATATCAGATCTCAAAACACATTTATGTGTAGCTCCTGGTTTTCAATATCCTGTGTGTCCCACTTTGCTGTGATATGTGGCAGTAACACAAACCTCACAGAAGCTTTAGCCAGTGGTAAGATGAGAAACTGTAACTCAGAAGTGCCAATTACAAAAGCATAAAGCACTCTTTCCGTGAAAGTTCCCACAGCTTTCTATGGATTGCCTATTCTTTTCATGTACTGAGTGCCGTTAAAAGAGATGGCAAAATAGCATGAAAAGTCTTAATTTCAATTTTCTTTATAGCTTAACTTCTAATAATGTTTCCGAGACTGCTAACAGGTACACAAACAAAAGAAAAATAGAAACAAAATATATGTCTAAAGAAATTCACCTGAAAACAATAGGTTTGAAAGGCTAACAGGCATTCATGAGGTTAAATTACCTTTAATCTCACAGACTCCTCCCTTTTGAGCCAAGGGAGCTTTATGCTGCAAGTGGGCAATTCATCTGCAGGGCTTACTTTTGCTATTGTTGCTACCCACATGCCTACTGACTACCCACTATCCTGATGTTTGATGGTACTAGATTAGGACTCTGTCCCTGAATTTTTACAAATTATCCAGTCATTAATTGAAGATAAAGAGGTACCTTCAACAAACAGCACACTCTCATATGCAAATGAGGATTCCCAAATGTTTTTGTTTTTGTTTTTGTTTTTTTGTTCAAATTCTGAATCCTCTTACTGTCATAGAATAAGAAAAGAGTAGAAATTCTTTGTGAGAGGCCATGACACACTTTTGGTTTGGTATTGTTTGTCTGTTTGTGGGTTTTTTGTGTTTTTTTTTTTTTTGTTTTGTTTTGTTTTTTCTCTATAGGGCACTGTAGAATCTTAAAGACAACAGTGTATAGGGAAACTGAATAAGGACTGTGACAGTTCACTGCAGTCATCCTAATATGAATTTACACAAGGGCTATCAGTGAATATCCTGGGTGAGGATTTTCTTCCATTTATTTTCTCAAAGAAGAATGTCCTGTGTATTCCAGGATGACGAAACAGACCAGGTGTGTACTGTCATGTGAGTTCTACATGTTGTTTAAAAACAGTAAACACACAAAACCACATAGACTAGGTAGCAAATCTGTTCAACACTAATGCCCCAGTGGTCTGAGAGAAGAAGGGAAATAAAAAAAGTCAGAGTTCTCCCCAGAGTTGAGATTGTTATGAAAGTAGATCAGTTATTGTCACATTGCTGACAAATGCTCTTCTCTATCAGCTGTGGTCAGGAGATATGAAGAATAAGGTGAATGCAAGGTTTGCTGTCTTTTAGATATATTTGATGGGCTAAATGCACAACTTTCATGTCAGAAATAAAGTGCAATTTGAAGTGCAACGGTATAGCCTTCTTATGTGAGGAGTTAACTTTCATTGCTGTGGTTATATTCTGTTCGGGTTTTTTTGGGGTTTTTTTGCTTATTTTTGTCAGTTAATTACAGAGAATGACAATCTGTTCTGAGAAAAGGAGACACTAAAGAAGGAAACGTTAACTTGAATTAAGCTTTCAGATAAATTGTACTATCCCTTTCACATCAAACCGCTATCTAGACATTCTCATTGTTCTCAAACGGGTTATTAAAGGGGTTATAATTAAGTTGATATAACTCAATTCAAAGTTAACTCTCATTAGCTGTCATGATGGCATCATTACGTGGACAGTTACTGTGAAATAAGTGAAGGAAAAAAAGGAAGCAAACAGTTTCACAACAATGGCCCATAGGATGTACTTGCACTGGGGACTTGTGGTAAAATCAGGACATAACTGCTTCTAACCCTGAAATGTGTTATTTGCTTCAAATGTACTGGGGGTTGAGAAAGGTGTTCAAGGTTAGCTCTACCCGCTTTTCTTCATTGTGCATCTACTGCCTTTATCACTGATCATCACTTTCTCTCAGGTCTCCAAAAGCTCCAGGGATGCATTCATACAGGTAATCTTGTACATGACACAATAATTTCTAGCTTGGCTACATCCAAAGGTCATAAAATTGCTATCTATCAGTATCCCTAGTGTCCATCATGACCTCTACAAATGGATTATCACTTTTTCAGTCCCAAGTGCATGTAAGAGAGGCTTGTCCTGAGCATAATCTAATGCAGACTTTATACTGGGGACCCACTACTATCTCTGACATGGACTGGATACATTTTACTGTCCTGAAAAATAAAGTCCTATTCACATTGACTTGTCTATATTGAAGTAATTAATTATGAAATTTTTCCTTAAAATTGCTCCTGTTTTTTCATACAGGCTATTATTACGTTCACTTATTTGTCATCATGGATCATATTAAATACAGAGGGTTTGGAAGAGCAGAATTAATTCTAGTTCCTGGGAAGCTTGCTCAGCTTACCAGAAGTACATGTGGGTCAACCTCTTTCTAATTTTGGCAAGCAGAGAGCTACCATATACTACATTTCCTCATAACTAGAGGTTACGAATCTTGGTATCTGCAAACTCTGCATTGCTCTGCTTTCATCTTGTCTGAACACTTCCCTCTGTTTTAAATATGTAAGACATGAAGAAAGAGAACTTCTAGTGCATTATATGCAGGGGCTCTTGCACACTCCTGGATTTGCTTGTATCCTCAATCTATTAGTATGGCAACATGCTGTCTAATTGGTTTGGCTCTTATTCAAGCATCTATTTTTATGCTTATTTTTATTTCTTTTTTTTTTTTTCATCACCAGAAATTTATTACACACATGTAACAATTGGCCTAAAAGGAGGAGCACACTGACACCTTTGCCCTGTCTCCCTGTGGTGTTTTTTCACAATCTTCCTTCAGAAACGTCCTTTACACTCCTCATTCACCTTTTAAGATCTCAGCTTTGATCTCACTGATGTTCATGGTGTAGTATGCAGTGATGCTACAAGAAATCCCACAGTGGAAAAGCTGCAGATTTTTCAGGTCATTTTCAGACTTTCTTCATGTCACTCCACTAACACTGTGTAGCTACTAAGAGAAAGGATCTTCTGAAGAACTGTACAAATAATGCCGGAAAAAATCAGTTGACAGAAAAAAACACGCAAGCAATGCTATGGGGACTAAGCATAACCCTGCTTGTTCCGACCTATGCCTCTTTGCCTTGATAGACTCTCCCCACACTTACTAATAAATCTTCCATTGTGATCTACAGTAGTAACACAGTAGCTACTACAAGCTTCTCACAGAAAGGCTGAAATATATCTATCTCCTATGATAAAAACTTTAGCCTAGAGAAGGGGCAAAACCACGAAAGTTCCAGCCACAAGCCTGAAGAGCCCTATTAACAACTTCTATGTTCTGGGAAGCTATGCCATGTGTTGAAATAGTGCCCTTCAAACACCATCAGTGCCATTCATGACAATAGCTCTGATTTATCTACCAGTATCAAACTGGTTATCTACCACATAGAAAGGTAGAAACAGCAAGCTTTCCCATGGTAATGGTATATGCTCTTCCATGCAGAAAGTGCTTTCAAGTTGGTGGCATTTATCTAAAGCCCTGCAAAGCTTTGTTTGAAAGTATCTGTTATAATGAAATATTAGACACTATTCTACATTACTACATCATTAGCCAGAATTAGCAGGCTTGTAAAACTGCATAGTCAATCAAATGCATCTGATTTTGCAACTCCAGGGACCTGTGCAATACAATGTTCATACTGGCACATGCTGTGATGTTACAAATTTGAGTGGAAAAAAAAAAAAGTATTCAGCCTGAAGACCTCATGTAGAGACTGAATACTGATGAAACTTTGCTGTCTAAAATGTTTGGTGTCTAAGTCCAAGCTGAGATGCTGTAGTGCTGTAAGCATCAAATCTCACAGTATAGGTAAGGCAAAAATAACAGGCCCAAGCAATATCTTTTAATAGAACAACTAATACAGCTGGAAAAAATATGCAAGGTTTGAGACATATTATCCCTTCTTCACATCTTAAATAGAAGCAGCAAACTTCAAAGCTAATGCAAGCTGAGAACAATTGTTCAGAGTTTAGATATGTTAATCAGACAATTTTATACAGAAGCTGGTACTTGTGAAGTGCACAAGAGATATTAGTAAGGAGAGGAATAATAAAGAAGTTATCTTGTATGACAAGAAAAAAAAAAAGGGAGAAGGATCAGCTGAAAACCCTCTGTACCCCACAAAAGAAGATAAAATTACTCCAAAAAGCAATTTATTTCCTTCTAAGGTAGGTGGGATGAATTACCCCCTAGAGGAGCACGTCACTCTCTGCTGACTACAGCAAAAGCTTGGGCAATTAGCTGAGAGTTGTCACCTAACTTTTGGAGAGAACTGAAATTACTCCCGATAAATTCCACTTCCAGTAAGCAACAAGGCATAAAGAAGCCACATGCTGATTATAACAGTAATCAGCATTGTAAAGTTCTGGATTGCTTTAAAAAGCCCTGCACCTTACCTTTAGCTAGAGGTTCCACAGTGATAATCTCGCTGCTGTTACCTCTTCCTGCAGCAGTCACTGCTACCACCCAGACACTGTACTGGCGATTCCGGCTCAGGTTGGGAATTCTGTAGGAAAATGAGTCGGGAGAGGCTTCAAACTCGCTGATTACCTGTGGTGGGAGAGATAAACGTTTCCAGACTAAAATAAACATCATTTGGTGAACCTCTGCTAAGCTGAGTGATACAAAGCCTGTCACTTCAGGGTACTTTGAATGAGTATCAGGTGCTCCAAACAGATGGCAGATGGCAATAAACAGACCAGACACAATAACTTGTTGCAATCAATTTATATTCAGTGAATTTGAGCCTATACCTTGTTTGCAAATTGGGTTGTTTTAGATCAGGAATTTTATGTATCTGTCAATTTACACAGTTGTATAAACAATTTCAGTTAACATATTTGCCTGGTTTTGACCATCTATAGTTCTGCAAAACCAATTTTTTTTACACAGAACTTTTCCAACAGAGGATTCAGTCCTGCATCTGCTATGAAAGCTGGAGTTTACTACTCAAGATATATCTTTGGTCACCTAGAACTGTCATGCTGGTGTTCCTTTCCTCTAGGTTGGGTTGCTTACTCCTTCAGTAATGGAGTAAATCAAGAAATAAACCTGTGTTCTGTAAGAAGACTGTTCAAACTTCCCCCGAGTCTAGTTTTCTTTAATGACAAAATCACTTCCATTCAACGATTCCCAGCAGAAGGTCACCTCAGCTATTTAGTTCCATTAGTAGGGAAGGACAAGTGCTGGAAGAAATGTCAATTCAGTCTATTCTTGCACTGTCATTCAAGTGCTTTGGCCATGGGCTGCAGTGAAGCTGACCAGGTGCTGCTATGCAGTACTTGCTTATCGGTAAAATGCTTTGCAGTCTGCTCGAAGTGACTTGTACGAGGAAAGGTGCAGGGGAATATATAGATTCCTACAAGGGACGTGGGCTATGTGCATCTCAGCACATCCTCCGCAGAAAGCCTGTCTCCTTGGTGGAGGAGAAGGGAAACGTCGCCAACCCTGAACAGTATTACAATGCTCAACATAGCCAGTTTTATTTCTGACATGGGCTTTGTGATTCTTGTACTTAAAAATAGAGAGGTAATGAACCATTAGAATGAATAATACCCACTTCCCTGTGTAATACTGTGTATGGTAATGGCTAACTAACACTGGGCTAAAAATACTTAGAACATTAGTGACGTGGAAAAGATTTTACTAGGAATCAGCATTAAAAATAATGCATCAGTGTAATCTGAACTTGATACAGACTGACAGAAATTGTGTAAGGAATCTCTTTGATATACAAATATCTGCTGGTGGTGAAGGCCAATTTAATTTGATTAGCATTTCAAAAGGCAGGTTGACCTGAAAGCATTGGAATATGCAGTCCTTCAAAGTGAATTACAGATAAATAAGGGATGTTTCTGAGATATCATTAAACATCTCTCCAGTGTGAACTGGTAGCCAGTTTTAGCTACTGACTGGGTCACTGCATTTCTCTATTCTTAAGCTGGCATCTCCTATAACAGGAGAAAAGGGGATCTCCTCATTATATAAATCTAGAGTGAAGACAGCTGCACCTAAGCAGACTGACTCCTGTCAGAGACCATGCAAAAACCAGGTAACTTCTAAGGCAAGGTTTTTCTGGCCTTTCTGAGCCATATACATTGCAGTGGGGTGAAGCGTAGTCTCAACATAGCTGTGTTTCCCCACCAACTATAGAAGTGTCCATATAATTAGTCCAGACTGTGCTGAAGGCATCTGAAGTGACTGTTCTTGTTAACTAAAATAATTGGCTTTTACACAAATGTGTGCTTCCATTTGATTCTACAGCAATACACGCTGTTTTCTCCGTGGAGACTAAATCTTCTGGGGAGACTGATTTCTTTCAGCTAAGTTATCTAGGCTCAACACAAGCCCAGCTAGGGACCTTGCCATACTTTCTAGCCAATCTTATTGCTCCTGTCAAAATGCCAAGTCACTTTGTCTCATTTAGCAAGTGGTTGCTTGGGTTTCTACTTCAGATATGAAGAGGTCAGAACAGGTAAATACTTCTATTATTATGTGAAATATTACAGCTGGTTTTGAGAGCCATCTGTCTTGACATTTACACAAGAATATTGGACAAGTGACCACAGGATGGATCTTTGTGACATAAAAATTAATGTATTGATCACGGCACAAGAGGCTGAATTTTAGTATTCATGAGGCAGCATTTTCTAGGCTTAATTTGAAAGTCAAACAGTCTAGGCTGTCTCTGGCACTTAGGCTCCACTCATTAATGCATCTATCTAGCATAAGCTACTTCTAAACGACCTATCAACATAGGACATGGATATAACGTTTAGGAAAAGCTAAACATTACAGATTTCCTCATTGCTCAACTTTCATTCCGGCAAGCATCAGTCCTTGCTAGAATCCCCATTGTTTTTTCTATGATGCCCATGTTTTATGAAAGGGACGCATGGCTGCCTTTGGAAGCTAATTCTGATACTGCAGACCTCATGCTTGAAATGTCTTGCTGCTCTCTCCCCTCTGCTGTGGCAGACTGGGACAGTTGGACAGACATACACTCTGTATGCAATTGCTAAATACAGCTGAGAGATATCTGGTTTGAGATTTTATGTTTGAGATAAGGTGAGCAGCTAAGCACAAAAGGAAACCCTCAACCTTGAAGCTACAGTGCTAGCATTGAGTGCTCCAAAGTTGAAGACAAAACTGGAAAAAAAATCCAACCCTCCAAATTCCTCTGATTGCAATGTGGTCAGCTAGAAGAGCAGGCAATATTGCCTCAAAACAGGGGAGTTCTCTCTCCCTGGAGCTCCAAAGATGGAATAATCACAAAATTAGCTTCTCTAATGCCTTTTAAAATACTTTGTCTTCAGTTCTTTTCTTTCACCCACATTATCATTTCACCCCAGTATCATTCACACATTTGCCTCTGTAGTTATTACAAATATAAATTCAATTATTCATGGAATTAATTTGTTAATTGAATCTGGTAAACGTATCTTCAATACCAATAAATTAAAACCTCATTTTC
>JBCJKH010031887.1:0-24283 GCA_039877255.1 Loriculus beryllinus
GTATTGTGTGCAGTTCTGGTGTCCTCAACATAAAAAGGACATGGAACTGTTGGAACAAGTCCAGAGGAGGGCCACGACGATGATCAGGGGACTGGATCAGGGGACATATCTCCCATATGAAGACAGGCTGAGAAAGTTTGGGCTGTTCAGCCTGGGGAAGAGAAGGCTGCTTGGAGACCTCATAGCAGCCTTCCAGTATCTGAAGGGGGCCTATAAGGATGCTGGGGACGAACTCTTCATTAGGGACTATAGTGACAGGACAAGGGGTAACAGGTTAAAACTTAAACAGGGGAAATTTAAACTGGATATAAGGAAGGAGTTGTTTACTGTAAAGGAGGTGAGGCACTAGAATGGGTTGCCCAGGGAAGTTGTGAGTGCTCCATCCCTGGTGGTGTTCAAGGCCAGTTTGGAGAGAGCCTTGAGTAACATGGTTTAGTGTGAGGTGTCGCTGCCCATGACATGGGAGTTAGAACTAGATGATTTTGAGGTCCTTTCCAACCCTAACTATTCTATGATTCTCTGATTCTAAGAGGAGAAAGGGAGTTCAGAAAAACAAAAGCTAGTTATAGACATAATTTTGGTGAAGGAGGGGTAACTTTCCCTCTACTCCTGAGCTTCACACTAGGCCAAGATGTTGTTTGTGATCAAAACGCTGACATTTACTATTTCCTACATTAGTCTTCAAATACACTTAGATTTTAGATAGAGCTGTTATTAGATACATGTCATCATTTCAGTTTTATAAACAAGCAGGTTATTATAGAGTCCTATGTTTTCCAACTTCCACTACACAGTGTTCTTTTGTATGCCTCAGACAATAAGCTGACAGCTCTGTGGAGATCCCTTACACCATTCAGTAGTCAAAAGTGCTATAGAGTTCTCTGGAAGTAGAAGAATGCATAATGCATTGAAGCAATGCTTTAGGCATTTATATTAGATTTTTAATTGAAAAATTAAAAAGTAATGCTGCTTTGCATTGCAGTAACTGTACATCAACAGTATGTCTTCATTTCTGGCACATGAAGGGTAGTTTCCATAGCAGCAGCATCTGTAGCACTGAGCAACATGGAAATTGGATTTTTCTCTCTTGTATTTCACAGTTTAGAAAGGTAAAATGTATGGAAATAGAGGAAAATAGATGTTACAGAAATGAGATCTTTAAAACCTAGTTTTCTTTTCCAGAATTCTGAAATTATAATGGAATAAACAATTCTTGCATGTCATTCCTGCTTGTTTAAGCTTCTTATATGGCTTAATGAATGTGTGTTACAGCTATTTTATTTTTTTTTTTTTTTAACTGATAGGACTAGGTAATTGTAGAACTACTTCAGTCTACATCCTGGTGTAGTATCATTTATTAGCTGGCAATTCCTTTACTATTGGCCAAAAGTGAGTAATAATTAAGGCCTGTGTTGCACTGAGACTGTATTTTTATATTTCATTCATTTCTGTACTGATAGCATTTGAGGTATGCTACATATGAGAAATCCTGTGTGTCAAAAATGTTTGCTATTTACTCAAATTAATGATGATTTTTCTGTCAAGTTGTTAAACTTAAAGCTGGGGGATATTTGGCTTTAGTTACGTGTACACAGACCTTAAAAATTCAAATGCATATTCTAAATAAAACACATTCTGTTATTCTCCTAGATACAGAAACATAATAGAAATATCTTCAGACCAGAAACAAAAAGACTGAAAGGCATTGCAGAGCTAACCCATTTTTCATAGGAAAGCTTAAATCAGAATCAGAACAGAAGAACCCTTGGTCTCAGAGTTGCTAATCTCTAATTTAGCAGGAAGCAGCTCAGTAATTATTTTCTTAATATGTAACAATGAGATTTTTATTTTCAGTGTTATATTTTTTTAAAGGGAGTGAAATGGTCACAGTTACATAAAACACTTCTGAAGCTCTTTCCTGGTGGAAGAACATGAAAGAACTTTATAAAAACTATATATCAAAAATATTATTTAAAGCACATATTATAAGGCAAACTTACTTTCTAAGCATTTTACCACAAACTGAAAAAGAAAGTGTACAGTACTGCAGACTGGTATGTTAGGAAAAGCTTACAGCTCACCAGTGAGCAATTCTTTCCAGAGTATTTTTGATTTTCACATTTTGGCCAAATGCCTTGTGCAGATACTCATCTATGATGGTTATTATTTTAGTAGGGAATAACAATTTTGAAGTTATCTTTTTATTTGGAGTTTAGTTCCTAAGTCCTGTAAGCACTCCATAAACTGCTTGTAGTCACATTTCTAAATTTTGGGTTGCATTTTGCAGTCCTTCCTGCCGGCTTGCTCTGAAGGTTTAAGCAGCATCAAGTCTACAACCATCTTACAGCAGCATTACCTTGCAGTGTTTAAAGATTTTAAGAAATAACACACTTCCTGCAGGATTAATTATTAAAGAATAGCAATTAGATAATAACTATTTAAAGGATAAATTTTCTTTATTTTTTCAATTCAGAACAAGCTCCATGGAAAAGGATCTGAGGGGTCCTGATGGACAGCAAGTTAACCATGAGCCAGCAAGAGCATTGCCAGCAGGTCAAGGGAAATTTCATGTTTGCTTTTAAACTCAATTGCTTTTCGGTAGTCTTAAACCTCCATTTTATGAGCAAGGAAGTTTGTTGGGTTGCATAGTGCCAAGAAAGCAACATGAGTTTCCAGCACTGATACTTTTTCACTATTTAGTTTATTACAGACTTTCTACTTACCTTGTAGAGGTTTTATACAAATAGCTTATCATTCAGAAAAGAATAAACACATTTGTTAGTCTGAGTTCCTGCTACGATTTGTGGCAAAAATGTATGATCAAGCCAAATATGAAGCTTGACTAACTTTTCATTTGAATTGTTTACACATCACTTGTAGCTAATAAAACTAATAGTCCAACACCTTGTGGAACAAACCACAAAGCTTGTCTGCCTGTTTTACAGACAGGGGACTTCTGTAGTGCTTGTTTAACGTATATTGGTATATGCATAGAAACAAGCATTTCAGTCAGTGAACAGGATATGCTGTATGTATCTGAGGCATGGGAGAAAAGGCTTTACACATTTGATGGTGATTTAGACAGTATCTTCCAGTGTTTGGTAAATTTATATTATTATTTCTTTCATGGGAATTCATGGTAGGAGAGGCAAGAATGAATTTTAATTCCATTTTAAAGACCATGGCTTAAATTTTAGGTTATATTCAGAATGTTCAAGTAAAATTATATGAAGTAAAAGAGTTTTATCATAACTATTGTCTTTGCTCTCCCTCCTTTTTCCCAAGCTCTCTTTATCTATGAATCTGATAACTGGGGATGTCAAAAGATATTTGCAGTTAAAGTATCATTCCAAAATCACTAGAAATGGTTTTCTAGTGCAGAATCTGAATATAATATGGCAACTTTAGATTATGACTACTGTATTTTTTTTCATGCTTCATCATTTATATGCTTGCCAGAATACACACTTAGGACATAATATGGCAATATTGTCCCCAATTACTGTGTCAAGAACTTACCAATGCCAGCAAAGATGAGGTATGAAGCTTTATGAGTGGTTATTAGTCCCTGGCCTTTTGTAAGATATCTAAGATAATGCTTCAGTTTTGTAAATTACATTTCTGGTGAATAGCCATGACTCCAGAAGGCTTACGTATCATCAAAGAAGTGGTTGTGTGAACTTTTACCTCTCTTCCACCTTCTCCATTCCTTTGGAGAATGTCTGACTTTAGCATTATTCATATGCAAACCAGGGAAGAGCTTCAGGAAAAGGCACCTGTTATAAATTATTGTACTGCTTCAGATTAAACAAGGCCAATAATTCTGACTTTAGTGGTTCCATATACCAGGCACTTTAACGAAATGTTATAAAGACAGAGGAAGTGCACAATGATAACTCCCCACTTTTTCCTTCCCACCTTCTGGCAATCTGCAGTGGAGCTCGGTATTACAGCTGTATCTTTTTGTTTAATACTCTTCAATAAACACTTTTTTCATGGATTTGTCTAGTAGCTTTTCAAAACCATTTATACTTTTCAATTCCACAGTATCCTTTGGTGATGAGTTTCACAGTATAATTGCATGTAATATATATAAAAGTGCTAAGTTGTGTTTGTTTAAAATTTGCAGCTGAAAATTCCATGGGATAGTTCTAATTTCTTACACTGAGTGATAATTTCCAGTTCCCTCCTGCATATCATTCATACTGGCGCATATCTCTACAGTATTCCCTCTTAGCCATTTCCTTGCAAGTTAGTCCATTTACTTTCTTTTCAAATAGAAATAATTTTTGATCTGTGATTATCCTCTTACACTTCTTACATCTTCTTTAGTTCTACTGTATCCTTCTTGAGGGTGACCAGAACTGAATAAATGCCATGCTTCAATAGCAATAAGGTTTTCTGTCCTAAGCGCTTAATGCTTTTCAAGTAATTTCTAATGTTCTATTTGTCTTTTTAGCTGCTGCTGAACAGAGATGATATTTTCATAAAAGTATCATTGCAAGATCTGCAGTAACTTCAAGATCTCTTTCCTGACTGGTTATAGCTAAATTAGCATCCATCACAGGGTAGGCATAGCTAGGTTTTGGGGCTTTTCCCTTCTCTGTATGTATCACTTTGAATTTATCAAATGGAATTCTATCAGGCAGTTTATCATGCTGTCGTTCCATATTGTGAGGCACTTGTGCAATTCTTTACTATCACTTTCTTCATTCTTCTTTTTATTATTATATCTTTTACTCTTAGAAAGTATCTAGCTTATCAGCAACTTTCCAGATTTTCCAGGAATACATAAAGAATCATACAACTCCACAGGATTCCGCTAGTACCTCTAATACACTGTGAAAACTGGCTATTGAGCTCTGTCTTTCATGCTCTCTGAAATTTAGATACATAGATACCTACTTTCCACTTATTATTAATGCTCTTTTAAGAAACAGCCTTTGGTTAAGATCTTTGCCCTAAGGTTGTAAGACATTCAGGTGTACAGTATATATCAACTGGATTACTCCTATCAACACCCTCACTGACTCCTTAAAAAGCTAATATATTTGTGAGACTTGACTTTGCTTTACAAAAATGTCTTGATTGTTGCCCACTTTAAAATTTACTTACCTGTCTTCCTATTCTACTCTTTACTATATTTCCAGCAATATGTTGGTGAAATCAGATTTACTTTCTATAGCTTCCTAAAACATCCTGGATCTCGTACAGAGATTTTGCTTCATATTTATTACTTTTCATTTCTTTGTTATCTAAGCTGATTTATGTTAACCATCAAAATATATGAAATTCATACTTTTATTTCTTTAGAACTCTTGTATGAATGCTGCCTGTTCAGGACAATTTGCTATTGTTAATTTCATGATGTTTTCCTATTATCTCTCATACTGGGTCTTCAGTTCCAGATAAATCTTCTGATGCATTCCTCATACAAAAGGCTCCTTTAAGACAATCTCTCCAGCTCCTTCCTTCTGTATTATGGTGCAAATAGTTAACAAATCTGCTCCAGCCTAAAGTTCCTTAACTTCTTATTATACTTCTCATGTATAACTCCTAAAGGATCTTTAATATTTTGTTTGAGGTTTGTTTGTAATAATTCTGTTAACAATTCCACTAGCTTACATACATTGTTTCCTATTTTTCTCTATTTGATCATTCTAGAAATTTCTGTGGACGTTAAACTTTGATGAATTTCCTTTTTTCCCTTAATCCTCTATAATAATGTTGCCTAAATAAATAGTCTCCCTGATATCCTTAGAATTTTTGTCCTTTTCAGTGCTCCTTTCAATAAAGAAATATCCTTTTAACAAACTTCTTTACTTTTACATAGCTTTCCTTTCCAAAATGAATAACCACTGCAACAGAATTTTTTGTATGGATGTTTTGCAGTTCATTTAGATCAGAAAAACTTTCCCTTTCACAGCCTTCCAGGCAACACATATGAAACCAAACTAATGTAGATTCAGTCTCACAATCATGTATTAAAAAATATTCATGGTGATTCCCTTTGGAATATGTCATGACTTCTAAAGTACCTACCAACTGCTGAATCTGAATCTCCACCATATTGCAACTTCTTTATATCCATAAAGATGAATACATAATGGTAGCAATTTATTTGACAATGTTTAGGGTTCATTTTCCATGTATAAAATGAGACAGCGTAAGGCAGTAGACAACACAGAAATAAACCCCCTAAATTTATTAAAAGAAAAAATTATTTAGTATGACTGGAAACATGTTACCATTAATAAAAAGACGTAAATGACTGTCACTGTCACTGTTCAGCTTATATCTTGCACAGAACCATTGCTGAATAACAGTCTATACTCATCCTGTATACCACTGCTATCTGTTTTGAGGAGAAAAACAAAACCATATTCCATTTTATTAGAATGTCTATTTTATTTTGGACTTACCTGGAATACAATTAAAACATTATTTTGTTGCTCTTTTGCATAGAGAAGTACTTAATTTCTTATTCATTGTGTACAGAAGTATATGTCTTTCTGGAGGATGGAATTTTATGGATCAATTTCTGGTTTGTTTTTTTTTTTTGGTATTCTTATATAAGCTTCACAAAAAGTTATACTTTCTACATAAGTATTTACTCCTTCCATCTGAAGATCAAATGTACTGGCTTCTTTCTATCTTTAATTGTATTTATTCTGTGGGCTATTTATTTCATCTTTGCATTTCCGACAAAGGAATAGTACTAGTATTAAAGATCTTATGCTACATAATTTTCTGTCATTATTTCACAGAAAAAAAAAAAAAAACCCAAACAAAAAAACCAACACAAAACTGCCTAGGATGAAAAAGAGCACAAATGTAGATAGCTGCATAAGTGACAAGTGTATTGGAAGCCTGTTAAAGCCTACCTGTAATATTCGCAAGGTTTTTTTAGGTTTGTTTTTTTTTTAAATTGCTTTAGTATATTCAGAAAATGTCAGAGATTTATGACTATAATTACAGTTGTTTTTATTTTTAACTCTCTTCTGATTAAAGTAAGAAGCAGGTTTACCATATACAAGTAGGTATACGATTCTCTGAATTCCTTTCATGCACCCCTCTCATCTCCTTTTTTTTTCCCATCTTTTATGGATGTGAGAAAAGTGGGTGTTGGATAAGAAAAATTATGAATTTAGAAAACAAAAATGTTTACTGGATGGAGAGAGGCCTGATTATTCAGAAAAGGTTGTTGACTTAATTAGGGAAAACAAATTAATTATATGAACAGTAAGGGCAGGCAAAGATAAGAGCTGAATGGTGGCCTAGAGTGCAAAGTGCTGAATAAGCCAATAAGTATCCAACTAATTCAAGAGCTGGGCACTGTGTGTCAGTAAGTGTGCAGCTCACTGTGACTCTTTTGCCTTTTTTTTTTTTTTTTTACAATGTTGATATGGGTATGCATGCACAAAATATTCTCACACATATTTTCAATAAAGAACATGAAAAGAGTGAAGGAATGTGTTACAGAAGTCTTGTTTCTGTGTCCCCATTGAAGAGCAGATACAAAAGTGCTGATGCAGTGTTTGTATGATTACAGATAAGACATATCATGGCTGTTAGTGTTCCTGCAAAGGTGGCCTACCAGGCACTTTTCTGAATAGGTAAACTTTCTTGACAATTCTGAAATGTTAACAGGCATTTTAAATTCTTTGTACAAAGTAAAGGCTATTTAATGGAAAACCTTCTTTTAAAGCATTTTCTAAAAGCAAATCCCCCAAATAACCTGTATCACATTTTTATTTTTACTTTTACCTCCACCTAATGTGATACTTCTTAATTTGCTTTTGGCAAACCAGTTGTAATCTTTAGCTAGTAACTAATTTGGTCATAAAATACTGACCCAGATTTTTCTGGATAATTAACAAGTCAGGAAAATAGCAGAAGCAGGTGTAGTATATTTTCAGTACCAGTGAAGAAAAACAGTTAGCTGGTGTTTTAATTCTCATTTCCAGTAATTAAGTATGTAACATTCTGGCTGGCTCTGGCTAATGCAATTAGCATTGTCTCCTCCACCCCTCACTACCTCACTTTAACAAAAAGGAAACTCAAACCAGGAATTTATAACAGGCCAAGAATTACTGAGCCTTTTTACACTCTTCATGTTATTACTCTTCTTCATGTTATTAACCTCCTAGATTGAGCCTTTTGTAGAACAGTAATAAAAAATTTATACAAATATGTATTATGTTACAAGCTCAGACAGAAAACAATGTTTCCATTCTTCAAGCAATTAATTATTGTGATTAATGTATTCCCCCTTCTCTAAGCACAATTCTGCCAGACAGAACCAGCCCATTGACATATTGTAGAATTATAATGCATATCTAATTAAAGGTGACCTGAAAAGGCACGGTGTTTAGCCTTCCCTGTCAGGACCACGATACTGTTAATCAGAAAGTGCTTGCTTTCCACCCCACCCCACCCCTCCTTTTTTTATTTTTGTGCTAATTTCAAATCTTCTCCGTGCATCAGTGAGCAGATGAGATCTTCAGCCAGCTTTCATCTTTCAGAAAAATGAATAGTGCAGAAAGAACATTATCAAATGAGCTGTTGAAGAAGTCAGTGAATATGTCATTGAGTGTGACTGCTTCCAGAATGAATTTAGATTTATCTCTGTTATCTTCCCTCTCCCGACTCACTCTCCACACTCTGCACTCAGTCCACATGCCAAGCAGGGTGGGTCATAATGAATCATGAGGGACAGTTGCTTGTAGTATAGTGACAGGTCCAATTGTGGTACAACTTGTTCTGGAATTAAGTTTGTTAACATTACAAATTGTCTCATTTGACCAGAGGTTTAAACACCTAGAAGGTTTTATGCATGCAATTTCTTAAAGTATTTCATTTCCATTAGGCAGCTGCTACTTTACAGTATTCCACAAATGAAATTGTTTTATCACATCAATAGCTGCACAAAACAACTGTGACAACAAGAAGACTGGTTTTGCCCCCATCTTACAAACAAGTATCATTCAAATCAATAAACTCTGGCAACTGGATAACACCAAGAGAAGATATTATTTAAACTTCATTTTAAGCACATCTCCAAATGTGTATGCTGATGCAAAATTCTGATACAACGAATCCTCACACTACCCTATCCAGTTTCTGTTGAAATAACCTACATCTTAAGAAGAAACTGAAAATACTTTCTTCTTTCTTTTCAAAGCCAATACTTGCAGTTTTTTTCTATATGTGATGCAAAGTTGTTGCCATAACGAATATTGTTTTTTACGTGTCATGGAAAATGGTATGACTGAATTGCAATATTTTACCCACAGGGAGAAAAAGAAAGACTAGTTGGTTTTATTTTTTCAGATATTGTCGGTATTACCATGTAACAGAATGTGTTATCAAAAAACACGCAAAGTCAGCACACCTTCTGAATATACTGAACATCATTCATCATAGTATGTCCAACCATTAGACACAAGCAACTGCTCTTGTATTCTTCTGAAGTATTTATAGCTATGTAAGAAACTCCTGACGTAAGCGGTTTTCTCTACACAGGTTATCTTAAAGCATTAGAAAATCTAATATTGGTTATTTCTAAACTCAGAACAGCTGATTTCCAAGTTATAGCATACAAAGAAGAATGCATATTTTCTCTGTTTTTCTTTTCCCAATATTTTCCTCAAAATAACCAGAAGGTAGTTCTAACATTAAGCCATCCAAAAGGAACAAGTTTTGACATCTCGCCCACAGTGTTAAATATCAGTTTCTTGTTTCATACAAGTACTTTGTTTTAGGCTATACATATGTGTGTGCATATATACATACATGTATATATATATAAGTACATGCATTACTGACTGTCTTAAATTTTTCCTAAAAAAATATGATGAACTGATGAACAAGAACCATACCCTCACTGCTGGCTGATTTTTTGCTAGCTCTTCATTTGTCTGAGCCAGGTTACTCTTATGATTTGCCTTGAGGTTTTGAGTATCTATTTCTATATTTTAATAATCTTTACCCCCATAATAAATTCAAGTATGCTTTTCAGGGGCTAAGTTTTCTGATCTACAAAGGCAGATTATAACCCTTCAGTCTTCACTGAGTTTACGTGCAAATAAGATTCGTATTAATTTCAGTGGGATTTTTGCTTGATTAAGGACTAAAGATTTCAAGATTCTATCCTGCAGCCTCAAAAAACATCAAGTAAAATGTTTATTGCAATTTTGCTGGAAATAAAGCCTGCAGGAACTAAACTATCACACTCACTGATAAATCACAGAACTAGAATAAAGCATTTGAATACATCAGGAGACACTTAAATAAGAATTAGATGTTGTTTGCATGAGACGTGGAGTCACCAGCAGTATTTTCCTTTTGTCAGATAGTGCTACAGTTGATCGTTTTAGAGGTCTCTTAGCTTTATGGTATAAATGAGAAATTTTACAATTCTGCCTAATAAAAAGTTGACACTGAAGAATGGCAACATTTCTGCTGTTTGTAAAATATCTTACTTGCATAATTATTGATATGACACAAAACAGAAAATAAAGACATTTCCAAGGTAATTTACACCCCTTATAAAACATAGGATTTTTTAAATAAGTCCAGAATTCTATTACAGAACATAGTTAGTTCCAAATTCCAGAAGTTAAATCCCAGAAGTGATTTTAAAAAAAATATTTGACATTTCCCTTATTGCATGATGGAAAAATCTTCAAAATACTGGGACAAAACCGAGGAAATCCTGAATTTTTGCCTTGTGTTCTAAATCTGCTGCAGGGGAAATTTATCAGGAAAATTTTTGATTAAAATTTTACAATGGATATCTACCCCAGACACAAAACCTTTTATTTGAACTCTTATGTCCCTATTAGTCCTGAGTAGGAACAAGTTACCCAAAAGATGGGCCTGTTCAGGTTAATGAGTGATTTCATGGAACATGAAAATGTACAATGTGGCCTATGTAATCCTGATTAAGTCTGGCATGGAGTCTCATTTCTTCATGTAGTGTGTACTACTTTCACCTATCATCCTACGCCTTAAATCAGCATGGTTTTAGTGCAATAAAGTTCCTTGGGCAATGTGAGCTAACCTTGATTCTTAATTCATAATTCTTAATTCTCAATTCTCAACCTTCCGAATGCTTTAAGGTTAGGAATCATCCACTTGAATACTGCATGCCAGTTGATGCTTCAGTTCATATATGAAACAATGACTGATCATAGCTTGAAGTAGCACTCAGCTCCAAATCAGGTCCTCTGTTATTGGCAGCAAAAAACTGGAAAAAGAGGAGTGGGTTTTGATTTCAGTTGTGTGTATAGAAATATGAGTAATTCTATTTAATTTTGAGAAGTCACTCCAGATTTACACCAATGCTACTGAAAATCAAAATCTGGCCCATTGTCTTAGCAAAATACACCAAGTCAATATCAGTTCATTACAGAGAGGGAGAGAGAAAGAGAATGAGAGTGAAAACAAGGATTTCGTTAGCAATGCATTCTGTAGTATAAAAGATAAAAAGGAATATCCAATTAACACACCACTATAATTGCTTGCAGACATTCTTTTTTATTTAAAGATGAAATAGCTAAGAGTTCTCATCAAAACTAGGGTCACAGCCTACATATTAAATGAAAGAAATTGATTGGGCTTTATTACACCCTGACTACTGCAAATGTGCCTCAATCACTGATTGCTATAAATTTATTCTTATAAACTACTAATTGCCCAAGTCATAATGGTAACAATGGTATAATGAAATTATCTTGATCAAGCTGATGCACAAATTTTGCTTGACAACATGAGCAGTGTGAGAAAAAAGGGAAGAAGACATGCATACAAATACATAATGTTTCATTAAAATTAAAACCAATGTTAAAACAACTGTTCTCTGAAGTATACAAAGTTCTGTATTAAAAGGGTTTCCTTTAGAAAAATCATTTAAGAAGACAGGCATTTACATTTATAATAAAATGATCTTGAATTTTTTATTTGTCTTGAAAATTAATGACTTACTTAATCACATTTGATCAAAGGAGATAAGTTGATGTAGTCATGTGTTTCTGATTGCATTAAGCTTGATCCAGAGTGGCATGATGGATATTTAATAGTTTTGCTGTCCCTCTGTATCTTGTCACCACTTCTGATATGCATGGATACTGTAGAGTACACCACAGCACAAAACTGTACTTTTAATAGAGCACACTGAGTTTAGAGAAAAGGAAATTCTGTTGGAGCGTACGTACTGGAGCTTTTAGAAGTAGGTTATCTGGCATCAAAATATTTTTATTTAAAAGACAAAAACCTCAGGTAACTCTCAAAATGGCTTGAATAATTTTTCCCTTTTAAAATCTCACTTTGCTTCTATGCTGGCTCCGTTTAAAGATATTGCTAGAATAGGTTTCAAGGACTAGGCAGAGAGAAAATATCTGAAAACAAAGATAGCCATCCAGAAAATGTAGGAAATTTCTAGAAGCTGGATGCAGAGCACTGCGTAAAATGCGAAAATTGGTGCTATTTATATTGAGCTAATAGCTATTTCTACAAGTGTCAGCTGAGCCATTCAGAGGGAATGTTGGTATATATGAGAAATTATTTCTGAGTAGTTCAAGTGTAGTCCAAACTGCTTCAGAATTAATCTCACCAAAATTTTATTTAAATTCATCCCTAATTCTTTCTCACTGGAGTATTCCATCATAATGAAAACTGTCTTTTTTTTTGTTCATGAGCGTGTCTTGCTTCAACACAGGTCCAAACTTTTATATAAAGCTACAGTGTATTAATTCTTTAAAATAAATTCCTACTAAAACTGGTGTAGCTGACACGATCCTACAGGAACATTAAAAACTCTGGAAAAATCTCAAATTGGAAGGGCCCAGGCTGGGCAGTATGTCTGACTGGCTGCCCCACACTTTAAATTTGTAACTACTGCAAGGTGTTTGTCCTGTTGCCAGAAAGCTTTTTGCTAATGGCTAATCCAAATCCATTTTGCTGCCATTTATACTTGGTGACGCTTATTCCGTGTATAGGGACCACAGAAAATGGTTGATTTCTTTGGTCTCTGCAGTATCTTTTACACGTGCAAAGCCTGTAGATCTGGCTCTCTCAGCTTCCTCCATATTGGTGCTTAAGCCCTTACAGGATGAGCACTTTAAAGATACACATACAGGGGCAACGCGCCCGAGTTTGAGACACAAACACTAAACCCGGCAGCTGCTCAGGAACGCACGATCTCGTGGGGAGCACTCACACAGCACCCGGCGGGGGGTTCCCAGCGCTGCCGGGTGAGGAGGAGTGTCTGCGGGCAGAAGCCTGCTCCCGCGGCCGGTCCCGCAGGGGTTGGTACGGCACCGGCCGTACCTGCCCATCCTCCTCAACACCGAGGGACGGCTGCACCCCGCAACCGCCACCTGCCGCCGCCAACCCTCGAAGCTTCGCGAACCCTCCCGGCGCCTCGAGCGGCCCCTCAAGAGGGGCGGGGCAGGCCGGGCCGTGAGCTCAACGTTCCCCCAACGGTCAGGAAAGGCTCCGGCTGCTGTCCCCGCGGTAGTGGGAGGAATGTTGGCAACTCGCAGGCGGGTAAAAGGTAAGGTGTTAAACACGTTTAATGTTTGGGAGTGATGGAAAACGTATTCTGCTTTTGTTTTGGGTTTTTTTTTGTTCTCTTTGCTCGTGTGTTTCCCAGCCTATCTCCTTCAGTAAGGGTACCCTAAATATGTGAGTTCTACAAGTTTTCTTCAGCTGATTTCTGTCAGGTAATGGCGGCGGCTTTGGGGAAAACTGTAACTCAGTTTGTTCACTAACCTAGAATTCATCAGTTTAAATGGGTTTTGCGTGTGCACATCCAGCCATTGGGAGTTTCCTGAACAAAAGTACCTGCTTTTTTGAAATGTTTGTTTCGTCTCCATCCTCCTCGGGTAAACTGAGTCTTCACCGGCTGTTTCTACCTTTACTGTATGATAGATGCGTTGATTTCTTACTCTGGAGAGCTTGATTGGAAGTAAATTTTTGGGATTGATTTGGTTTCTTTTTCTTGCAGGTGTATCTTGTTTGTTTGTTTTCATGAGTAACATGTAACATTCTGGGGGAAAAGAATAAATAATATAATTGATGACATAAATGTATTGTTAATCCCGTGGTGCTAATTTTATTCTAACCAAGTGTGTGGTAGTATCTTAAAAAGGTCTTACTGAATCACATTCATGTGTTTAATGAAGTATTGGGATTCCGTGGTGGTGTTGAAGCAGTTGTGGATAGGGCTGGCAGGTTTGAAGAAGAAAAGCAGCCTTGGCTTTAGTATGCAAACGCCTGGACTGGCCTTGGCTGCTCAGTGGAGGGATGAGGTGTTATAGAACAGGGGAACTTAAAACTGGTTTCTGTCACTAAATATGGTTTTAAATACATTGGTAGGACGGCCTGCAGGTAACTTTCTTTAGGTTACACGTTTTATGTGTGTATACAGTGCTAATATGTGTATTTTAGTGGTAGCGTTAGACCATGTTTTGTGTTTTCCATCATAAGCATGCTGCAGTTACATGATCAGTGAATATTAAATAATATAACTACTGTAAATATTGATGGTTACTATGTGCTGTTAATTTCTTTTTCTTATTATTTTGCTTTAGATTCCTTTGTTGTTATTATTTAGTCTGAGTGGATGAAATTGCTTTAGCTTTTTCTTAAACACTGCTAGATGAGACTTCCTGAAAAAATACATTTTCACACCTGGAAGAAAATATTTAGGGCTTTTTTTTTTTTTTGGTTTGTTTTGTTTTTGTTTTTGTTTTCTATTGTTTCATTGTTTTTTTGTATTTTTTCCTTACAATGTTGCTGAATTTAGTTGCTGGGTTTGGGTTGACTTGTTCTGTGACCAGCTAGCATTTCAAAAGTTGTGTGTATCTACAGGTGTATGTGTTTATAGATTCAGACTGTATATGCGAATCTGGCCTGTACAGGAAGTAGCTGGCCTTAAATTGACAAATCTCAGAACTGATGTTGGATAACAAGAAATAATGTAACAATACTTATAAGGTTTCTGAAATGTTAAAATTGTGATTTTAGTCTGGTATCAACTGAGATGGGTGAGAAAGTTCCTTAATCTTCTTAATAGTCAGCGAATGATGCCTGGAATGCTATGCTGCACAATAATAACATTATTTCTGGAACTTGTAGAATATGAGTGCAGAAGTTGTGTTTTCAAAATAGCCTGTTCAGACAAAGTTATAACACTTACTGTCTTACTTATCCATTCCTTTATCCATTCATCTCTATATCTATCACAGAATGACAATCCTAACTTACTTAAACTCTCTAAAGGTATATTCTTAAATTTTAATGTTGGAAAAGCTTCATGATGACGAGTACTTTGGCTTAATGTGCGATAGCTTCTGACAGCTGCTGCTGTAAGAAAAGCAAAGGATGGCTGCATTACTGTCAGTTTCTGTCACATTCTAGTTGCCAAACTCTTGCAGGGATGATGACAGTGAACCACACAGGAGTGACAAAGGGACTTAAAGCTATGATTTTGAGTAAGGAAGAGTGGACACTTGAATTGCATTTTGTTTGTGCTGCTAGTTCTGTTCTGCATGTGGATTTCTTTGTGGCATGGTGCTTGCTCCCATTTTTAAAAGTAGTTTGCTCTTCAGGACTTGTACCTGCTTTTGACACTCTCGAATATAATAATAAGCAACCCCGAACTCTTGGCAAGCGCCAACAGAAGAGTATACTTGTGGAATATACTTGTGTGGAGTATACTTGAAGGAGAAGGCAATCTCTGAAGCATGACCCCGAAGTACAGTGAAACCTGTCTGTATAGTAGCTTGCAGTTGTAGGTACAATGAAAATGTGACCTTATTTTCAAGCCGAGTAAAATTGGGGTAGGGTTGGGGTGTGCTGCATATATTTTATTCATAGACTATCTCTGCGTGGAACACCACTTCGTTTTCTTTTTCAAACTAATTTCTGTATCTTCATTTATCTAAAGTTTGTTTCCTGGATGAGTTTCTTAATAAAATAGCCTGTATACTTCTGTGTGTTAGAGCTGCAAGTGCCATTTAAACACCGGACTATTATCTGTCTTGTACTATTTGTTTCCAAGCTTTTTGACTCTGTGGCAACAAAGTAGCAGAGCAAAGGCTTAGAAACAATGTCGTTTTGCATATTGATACTTTTTTGTAGTTAAGTAGAATAGAGTAGCACTGTGTTAGTTTGCAACTAACTGAAAATTTGTTTAAGTGTCAGTGATTGCCCGGATTAAGCGTGGAGTTGAGACACTTGCCTGGATTATGGTTACAGAAGTCCAAAGGATGCAGTGAATTTTTCTTGCCTGATTGTATTTCCCAGCTTTCCCTGGTGTCCTGTAGTTCGTGTCATTTTCATCTGTTCTTTATCCTACACCTGTGATGAGTGGGCTGAGTGGGGGATAATGACATATATATGCTTTGTTGACTTAACACAGCTTTTACTGTGCTTACTTGCTATGTGAGGTTTCTGCAGTGGTAGCTGAGTTTCTGAGATTGACAGAAACACAGCTAAGCTACAAAAAAGCTCTGTGCATAGTATTAGCCATTTTATGGCTAGATAAACCAGGAGGGAGTACATGGGAATGAAAATTAATCAGTGGACAAGTGCTCTTTTGGTAGTTATTTTTTATAGAATAGTATCCACACTAAAATAACACTGTTAGTTCAGTACTCTGTCAAATGCTATGGAGAGTTAGTACCTATGGCTTGTTTTCTAAGGTTAGATGGGAACATCACTAGGCTAAATCCACTGCATGTTTTGTATTTTGTGTCATTGTTCTTCAAAGCTGAGATTCACTGTTTCCTACGTGTTCTTTGGTATTGTCAGCTGAAATGCACAGTAGCAGTCACAGGAGAGAATACTGTGACAGATTGCACAACAGTGTTGTTTATGTTTCAAGTTCCATTAGGAATGAGCTGTTTTAAAAATTATATTAAATGTGATATTTCAAATTCTGGGAAGTGTTTTTCAAAAGGCCTTGTACTGGGAGGCAATAAAAGATTTATTTAGTTTGCTTAGGCTTGAACTGGAGAGAATTTTGTAATGCTGAAAGTGGAGCCTAGGTGAACCACAAGTCTGATCTAGCTTGATTTCTGTGTCCCTAATTCTAGGGCAGCATTCAAACTACTTTAGACACAGGGATTTACTGAGAATATTTCTTGTCATTATTCTCAGAAAGCAAATCTACTATTCTTCTCAAAGGAGTGCATACTGGGAAATGTGGCTTCAGAGTGTTTTGTATTCCTAGGAAGGATATGTATAGCAACTGTCTGAGTTCCACTGAAACCTTGTCCATGGCCAGCTTTAGTTTGTCAGGTCAGAATTTGCAGTCAAAGCCTGACTGCGTATGACAGAAAGATTGTTCTTTTGTAGTTTTCTTTAACCATGATACTTACGTCTAGGCTTCTCTGTAGCAACAAAAGCCTATGTGTGGTGAGTGGTGAGTTTGTTTTTATTCTCTTTGTTGTAGTCACAGAATAGCAGGTCAGAAGAGTTGTGCTTTAAGCTCTTCTGGAGTTTGTGTATGATCTCAGTGTCTTAGAAAGGAGAGCTTGTATGTTGGAGCCATGATGAAGCTTTGTAATATGATTTTTAAAATCAAACTATTAAACGTAGAGTACCATAGGAGTACAAAGCGTGCAGTGGGTATTATTTCAGAGAAACATACTCTTGCTTTTAAACTTTCTTCAAGCTTAAAATAGGTGCTTCTAGTCCCAAAACAAGCATAATTGAAGGTAATTCATTGGCATTAGAAGGATATTCTTCAGTTGTTTTGTGATGCAGAACAAATGCTTCATTAATCAGAAACATATCAACCTGAGATTGAAAACTAATAAAACCAAGTGCTGTGATTGGACATTGCTGGGGACACCACATAATAAACATCTTTATTTATGCAATTTTCAGCATAAATATCTGAATTTTTTTCCTTGAATGTGAGGATTTTGGAAGACCTTTTTAATAACCAAAAACTTGTGAGAAGACGAAAAGAGACCAAAGTTATCTTCAAAAACAGGAAAAGAAGGGATGAGATCTGGATCTCGCACAAATTGTGGCCATTATAGTCTCTTCAGCACTGCGGGGGTGGGGAGTGGGGGGGTGGAATATAGATAGTTCTAAAAGGCCATAATGAGGTCCATAAATGCTAGGTAAATTTTTTTTTACTCTAGTGAAAATTCTGTATGCACCGTAGTACTGGATATTTTGTTACCATTTCGTTTGAAAGGAAGAATGAAAAAAGGAGATTGAGAGGTACCTCTCTTTGTCTTACTGAGATAGAATTTAAGAAACAGACCACTTGAGGAGGTCAGCTCCTTGGTCACCTTGCTGTTAGAGCTAGGGTCTGAACAGACATGGTCTAGAGTGTGAAAAAAATAACCTTTTTTTTTTTTTCCCCACTTTGATGCCTGAGATTTTTGTGAGGCAGATAATTTCATTCATTGTACTTTGTGATTTCACTGTGCTTTATAATTTTGGCATGCATCACTTTTTTTAAGGAAAAAAAAAGTGTACCTAGCAACAGGAAGAATCTGCATATTCTTCATTTGGAAAATGCTTAATACTACTTATTTTCTCTCTGTATCAAACATGTTAAGGTATGTGGAACTGAAGTACTATTAAAGTGCTTTTTTGCCTCTTTTTTGGTGGTCTTTGCCATTTTTTTTTTCTGTTTATTTTAAATTGTTGATAATGCTGCCACTTTAAAAGTAGAATTTTCTCAGCTGCAGTACTAGTCTTGAGGGGAAAAAACAGACTCAACAAAAAAAGTCATAAGAGCAGCTATCATAAATGAGTGTTGGCCTAGAGCACTACACAATCACATTATGTTTTTCTGTTTTGTTTCTTGTCACATTGCCATCTTTTGAATATGTTACTATTCAAATATATCATCACAGCACAGTCAGTCATTTGTGACCCCCTTAATGTTACCATCTGACTAGTTTCTGTGTTCCTTTACTGCACTCTGCATATTTCGAAGAACAGATTGTTATTGCTATCACTGTCACATTGTTTTCCGTTTTTTCTGGCTAGTACAGTGGCAGAAACAGCTCTAGGTATACTATAAGTGGATACATGATTAGGATATCTTATAAAATAAATATTTAAGCTTTCCATCTGTTTCAATGATTGGAATGTTTCTTTTGATGTTTGTTACCTAAGTTTAAAAGATTTAAAACTCAAAAATATTGTCAGAAGCTTCGAGCAGTTTCTAAAATTTACTTTTGAGGATGTATTTGATCTGGAAGAAAAAATACTGCAAAGACAGTGCCAGTACTTTTCTTTGCAAACATTCTTTGTCATGTATAGGCCAAGTCTTGAATGGTAATAAATGGATGAAAGCAGAGCCAACCCAGATTTCAAGGGTTTGATTTTTGAAAGATTCAATTCTAAACTTAAAAAAAAAAAAAGTGCTGAAATTGTATTACCGATTATACTTTTTTTTCTCGTTCTCTCTCTTTCTCTCTTTTTCTTTTCCTTATTTTCTTTTTCCTTAAAGTCATGCAGGAATTAATTTTTGAAGACAAAATTTAGGATAGAGCTATGTGATATTCCTGAGCCTCAGATTCTTTAGGTGTGTGTCTGGGAATTTGTCTGATGTATTTGGGATCCATAAGGGTACATATTGCAGAACCTGACTTGGTCAAAGTTAATTTTATTTAAAATTTACAGCAGACATCTTTTCAACTTAATTGGCTGCTTCTCTTGCCTTTCTTGGGAAAGCGTGAAATCACTCTTAAAAGGGCTGCTTTAAGGAAATGTCATCTCAAGTATTGCTGAGATGCTCCTTTGTGAAGATCTTAAGAGTATTGGAGGAGTTATTTCTCTGGACTTTGGTAGATAGGTTGTCTGAAAATTTCCTTATGTAATAGATGGAATGGGTAACTTAACTTTTAGAAGATTTCAGACTTGTGATTTCTTAATGAAAGGTAAAAACTCTGAAAATCTAGACTAAGTTGCTTTAAAAACTGGAAAAGAGGGTATGGGTTATTGAGAGTTGTGCAGGTGCTTCTCAGAGAAGCCCGCTGCAAGGAAATTAGGAAAAGAAGTGTGGTTAAAAAGTACATGACACATACTAGAAAGGCATTTTTATTTGTGCTGTGTAGTGGTAGAATGCGTTCTTTAAAATGTGGCAGAGGAGAAAATGCAGAGTACTGGAGTATTCTATGAGTAAATGAAATGTGGGTGGAGAACGGGTGCTTGAAACAGAAGAGCCAGAAGGCAGGAGCTGTTAATATTGTTGGTGAATGCTGCAGATTGTAACAGAGCATTGGTATAATTACTCATGATGATGTTTCCTTCTTGCTATCCAGTGTCTAGTTTAGTAGCCTCAGTACTATCTCCGATTCTTAAATGACAAATTCATTTCATTAGCACAAATTTCTAAGGTGAAACTGGACCATTTCAGTAAATTCTTGGAGAATCTTAGGCTCAGGGTATACTTTCAGCACTTGGGAGTCTGAAGTTGCTGCTCCCACCAGTTCAACTGCCCAAGGGGGAGTATCTTGTTATATCCTTTTTTTTACATAGTCACTCCTTTGTGCAGAGAACTTCACAAGCAAGCAGTTTCGTTCTTTATACTGTGATCTGTATCTCCATCCTCTTAATCGCTTTCTGTGCTGAACTTAGTCATCATGTGCTTCAATAGTTTTAACAGCCCATAAGTTATAGACAGTAAAATCCCTTGCATTTTCCCACCACACATTTGCCCCCTTTGTGTTCTGTATTGCCTTCATGTTCTGTTCTTTGCTTCCTTCTGCATCGACAACTCTGTCTCAGTGGCTTTTATTTCTGTTTTTCAGGCTTGACTCTTCAGTATGCAGATTTCACTAAGCTAAACCTCTGTAGGGCTGACTTGGCATTCAGTGTCATTTGTCAATTTCATTGATCACTCTCTCACCAGTACTATGGAGACTTGCAGAGTCAGCAGCTAGCAATGGGCTAGAGCCTCCAAACTAATAATACAGAGCTTTCTGATTTCTCTGCAGTGGGACTTTCAAAATGAATATATATATATATATATATATTTAAATAAAAGAATTTCTGTTTCATTCACCTGTATTTTTTTCTTATTAAATCCTTCTTACTTTCCTAAAGATGATTCTTATGTGGAAAAGAAAATTGTGCTTTACACATTTACATGATTTTATATTTTATTCTATTTCTTACCTCTACATCCATAAGAGTCAAACAAGAAAGCGCTTCACATACAAGAGTACATGTCTGCTCTCCAATTTCATGGATTGGAGATGTGACAATTTTAGGGATGTGACCTAAGTTTAATGAAGTATCTTCCCTACTCTCACCCTACCTCTCCCCTCTCTCCACCCCTCGCCGCCCTTCTTTTACTTGCATCAACTCTGTAATCTGTATAGGGGAGTGCATGTTTGAGAGAGAGAACAAATGGTTGAGTTGGGGATAAATGTCCAACTCTGGCAGGCTATTTTATTTACTTCAACTGAAGAGAAACAATATTTTGACTGCTACAAATTCTCTCTAGACTGAATTTATTTTCTTAGATAGCTCTTCAATGAGTATTTCCATAGAGTGGGATTGAATGTCCTTTCCCTGCCTTTCTATGCCTTCTTTCCCTGTATATATGGTCTAGACTTATTTCTTTGTCAGGAAAAAGATGTGCAGATTCTCCAGGAAAGCGTCATCATTTTGTCACAGATAGAGGAGCTAAAGATTTGCACAATGGACAGTCATGTAGCTGTGTCTTTTTCACTTCCCGAATACTACTGCGCCAACAATTCCATGTGAAGCAAACACTACTGTTCGTAGACAGTGCATAGACCCTATGCATTCCCTTCTCCTCTCCACTGCTTGCTGCTGTCTTTTGCTATTTAATGGGGCTCATACATGAGAAGAGGTGGAGTGAAGATCTGGGGTTGCATGGGCATTACCTATATGCCTGATTTTGTACAATGTAGTGATAAAGTATTCATGGTCATTCTTGGCAGTGATATTTTGAATTATTTAAATGTTCACTTAATAATTTTCCACTGTTGTTTTCTCTGAAGACACCATAAGTCTCAAGCCTGCAACCGTTTGTTCAGGGCCTTGAAAGTAAACAAAATTATTTTCACTGTAGAATTCAACAGTCAGGAAGATGCTGTGCTTTGTGGATGATCAGAATACCTTATTTGCCTTTTTCCTGTTCATGTAATACAGAACTGTTTCGGAGAATCATCATCGCAAAGTTTAACTTACTGATGTTTGCTTACCAGGCTTATGTTTGTGAGTGTGGTGATAGTGCTGCTGTTTTGAAGATGACTTAATTGAAGGGGTGGTTCTAGTAGCAAATGAGTAAAGGAGTCATATATGGTCTAGCATCTCACAGAATTTGCTGAAATCTGAACTCTTTTCATTCCAAACTAAATTGTAGCTTTCAGTATAAAAATTAAAAGAAAAAATAATTTTGGTTTAAAAGATGACAAAGACCCCCATTCACTCTATAATGTTCATCAGTGTTTACAAAGAAAAGAAACACAGGCACAGGGAAATGTTACTGTGTTTTGTTGGTTTGTTTTTTTTTTTTTGTTTTTATATATATATACAGAAAGAGAGAGAGATTGTCTGCTATGCTCTTTACCTGAGCAATAATAATGTGAGCATGTTGAAAGGTGTCTGCACCTCTAGAAGTTTTGAGTACTATTTCATGTATATTTTGGAGGTTTGTATGTTCACTGTGCTTCTACATTTCACAAAAATAGAAATGTAACAACAATACTGATAGAATAATGTCAGGCTTTCAAATGACAAGGGAAATTAGTTATGAAAAGCTGCTAATTTTTTATTAATATATCTTTTTTCCTTTGTTTTGTGTCTTGGAAGACTTCAGAAGGAAGGATAGGAAGAAAGCAAAACTGAATGTTGACAGTAATTGGTATATCCTGAACTCAAAGTCTGAAGGCCATTGTCTCATATAAAACACTTGGGTTTGCCTCAGCTTGATACTTGTTACAGTGGAGCCTAGGACCTTTGGAAAACTGATGTCTAAGGGGAGTTAGGGTGCACAGTCTGTATGAAAATGACACCATATACTACTCTTAAGTGTGCGATCACTTTGTCATGAAATAGGATGGTTATAAGTAATAATTGCTTGCTCAAGTTCCAAATTGATGCAGACTTTTTCTAATACTGAAAATATTCCTGTTGAATCCATGGCAAAACAAAATGTGTTTGAAATGTGAATCTGGCAGTCCCATAATTTATTTTCCCTCAATTTAGCCTCTTTTTCAGAGATTTAAAGGTACTTGTTTGTTTCCTAGGTAAAATCTACAATGAGATTTTCCTAGGTAAAATCTACAATGAAACAATCTAAAATTCAGGCTGTTGAAGGTTGTCACATATTTAGTTTCTCAGTTGCTCTATATTCCTGTGATAATATTTCTTTCATTAAATTGCTGTCCTAATCAGAAATAATACTTGATGTCCAAATTATTGATAATGTTTGTTTATTCACCACTGGTTGGACCAGAATATCTCCTTGATTATACGTCCAATCTTACTGCTTTGCTAAACCCCATCTCTGCACCTTTCCTGAGTAATATACAGATATCCCCTGCTGTGTCTTTATAATTGAAAGTTGTAGGGAGTTGATCTGTTGACTTATGGTGCAGGGGGGGAATGTTTGGGTTTTCTGCTGCTGTTAAAAATGAATGAATATAGAACATATGTTCCAAATATTGCTAGTTTTATGAGTGACTTTCTGCTACGGAAAGGTTAGCACAGCTGTTTAATGCTAAACTAACAGAAACTTATCTTCAGTTTAACAAGGAGATTTGATCTCTTTTTTCATAGAACTTTGGCTTCCTTGCTATGCATGACATGCCTGTGCCTTGTGCTCTTAGATATTTAATGCTGAGTCAGAATCTTACACAGTAGAGTCACAGAGACAAGAAAATAATCTGCTTTTACAAATTACATATTTAATAAATTATTGTATTAGACAATCCATTGTGAAGGGCCAGATTATGGCTAGATCTTGTGAATACTAAACAGCAGTAGAATTTAAGTGCCTACAAAGAAAAGGTCATAGGGAAAAAGGCACCTCTGTAAGAGCCAGTGTAGGAAAAAGCTACTAACAACCAGCCAACCAAGCAAAAACCATGAATGTAAAGTACTTCACAATTTTTAGCTTCTTTCTTCCTGCCCTGCCGCATTAGCAAAATGACTTCTTTTAAAAAAAGGAAAAACCAACCAAACAAAGCCAACTGTATCCTGGGCTGCATCAAAAGGAGCATGGCCAGCAGGTCGAAGGAGGTGATCCTGCCCCTCTACTCTG
>JBCJKH010031893.1:0-11104 GCA_039877255.1 Loriculus beryllinus
TTCCAACAGTTCCATGTCCTTTTGATGTTGAGGACACCAGAACTGCACACAATGCTCCAGGTGAGGTCTCACGAGAGTAGAGTAGAGTATCTTACCTCAGAGCTTGTCAATGCGCCCATGAAGAGCTGTGATCCTGCAATACACAAGGTTGCAAGACTTCCTCCTTCCTTCTGTCTCCTTCTTTCACCATTTCTACTTGCATATGTACCATGCCTTTGGTACCTTTACTATAACTCAGTTATGTACATTGTAAAATCTTTAGGATCAACTTTATTATGCATTCATGCGCTCATCCTCAGCTCTCGGTCAGGGCAGTTGTAATCATGGACAGAGTCCTCCTACTGTCATGTTTGTGAGTAATTATAAGGTGTTAAGCATAGAAAGGTTTTTACTGCCACCTTTACATGTAATGGAAGATGTTCAATGTCACATCAAATTCTTTAATTGTTCATAGTTTTGCAGCCCTGGATGAGAACTGTCTGAATTATGCATCATTGTTGGTGCCTTGCCTGAGTTAGGAGATGATTTCAATGTGCTTTCATAAACTAATACATATTTCTCATGGAAAGAAAAGGACACTTCCTATAATTGCTTTTGCTGTTTTTCTAATTCATAAACAGTGGGGATGAGATGCAGGGATTTTTTTCTTTCTCTAAACTCAGGTATTCACCAGACACTACTGATGAGATGCAAACACCCATATAAAAGATACAGCTTCTCCATAAAGGGTCTCTTCTGCTCTTGAAGAAGTGATGTCATCATCTGATGGAATGTTGAGAAAGCCCTGCCTTGGGTGACAGAATGATCTTTCTTGCTGTTTTGTTTGAAGACTACACACAGTAACACTGCTCAGTGAAGCTCAGGGCCTTATTTGGGGATATCGTGAGGTTTTTCACACTGTTCTGCTGGCTGAGATGCCTCTCTTTGTCTGCAAGCACGTCCCAGTCAGTTCAGAGCTACTTTCTCCATAATCTTTATGCAAAGCATGGAGGTCTAACCCCTATTTTAATAGCTAGGTCCAGACTGACAGGCTGACAGCTTACTGACAAGGTGTCAGTCAAACACCTATAGGTTAAACCACTTGGCCATGCAGGAAAAGCATTGCAGAGGACACAGCACAAAGCTGAATCCACCCCATTCTCTCCTCATTGACCTGGCAGGGTCAGGATTCCCTATAATGGTCTCAGCATTTCACTTTTACTTCCCTGCTGAAACAGCAAGCTCAGTAGATGTAACAGAAGTCACAGGACCAATAGAATCCAACTGACAACAATACACAGATGGCCACAGCATTCATAACATCCCTGTTCTCACTATTTTATTAACTAGAAATGTCTTTGTTTTTAGGGTTGCTATTTCCTATACATATGCTGTATATTGTTGTATCTTCTGGAGATAAGTAGGACATTGGTACTTGACAGTGATAAGGAAAAAGAGATATGCTTCCTTTGAATGAATGCCAAGCAAATTAAAAGACATAATGATTGAGGCATAGGAGACATAATAACTAGAGGTAATAATAATAAAGGGCAAAGACATAATAACGGAGAAGTAATCCAGCCCACAACAGGTCAAATGCAATGTGGAAATGACCATTCACAAAAAAGACACAGAAAAGTGCTATGTAGAGCTTATCACATGTAAATCTCAGGGCTCTTTTGAGCTCAGATAGCCATCAAGAAATGCACTTGAGAGATAACTGAGCCTGACATCCGCACCACACACATGGCACTGCGGTGAGAGAGACAAGGGACGGTTATGTGAAAGCTGAACCATTTCCTTTTCATCCTGCCCTGGCTACATACTATACAGCTGCACACTTGTTCCATTCAACAGACACAGGAAAGGACATGAGAAGCTGCATGGGGACTTCAGAGCAGCTTCCAGTATCTGAAGGGGGCTTACAAGGATGCTGGAGTGGAACTCTTCATTAGGGACTGTAGCAATAGGACAAGGGGTGATGGGTTCAAACTGAAACAGGGGAAGTTCAGGTTAGGTATAAGGAGGAAGTTCTTTACTGTGAGGGTGCTGAGGCACTGGAATGGGTTGCCCAGAGAAGTGGCAAATGCTCCACCCCTGCCAGTGTTCAAGGCCAGGTTGGGTAGAGCTGTGGGCAATGTGTTCTAGTGTGAGGCACCCCTGGCCATGGCAGGGGGTTGGAACTGGATGATCTTGAGGTCCTTTCCAACCCAAACCATTCGATGACTCCATGATTCTTATACATAGTTAGAACTAAAAATGCCTCATAATGGGACAGCACAATTCTGCCCCAGCAAGCTGCTCTAAAGCAATAGTGTAACTACAAGGTATGGTACAAAACAGACGAGTTATTTGTCGTGAAACGAAGCTGTACATAATTTGAAGAACAATCTGGGTTCATTCCACACACATCATTAAAGTTAATAAACATTATCCCTGCTGCTGGATGTGACCTGGATGGTGGTGACAAATGAAAAATCTCCAACAGGCTCAATAAATGCCAAACACAAACAAGCAACGATACAAAAAGCACTTCACAATTGGCTACAGAGGAGGGTTTTACAGCTTACACTACCTTTGCTAGCATTTTCCTTCCTGCAACCAGGAGTCAGATGCTCTGGTTAGGATGCAAGTGCAGGCAAACAGAGAACACCATGGAACGGAAACAGTCACTTGGAGGCTAGGTGTTAGTGTGCAGGCTAGCACACACTGCCTTCTCCCGCTGAATGCTTGTATGTGAGAACAGACAGACAGCATGTGAGTAACCATGTGTGCAAGCTGTAAGTACCTGTGATTACAGGATCAAGGCTCTAGTTTGTCCTGTAGATGATTTCACGGACAGAGGTTCTGGATAGTCATACTAATGTACTGACTTCTATTTCGAGAATAACTTTTGCAAAGCTTGGGCAAAGAACACCCCTCTGCTTACACAAATCCTGGCTTTGGCAAAAAGCAACAGCACAATTTGCAGCCAAGTGTTTCAACTTACATCCACAAACATATGTGTAAAAAGCCAAGAGCAGTTCCTATAGAGCAGTCTTCCTAATAAAGCCCTGAAAGGGGGTCAGTACTTTACCTCTTTCTTAGGCTGCTGCAGAGCTCTTTGCAATTAAACTCTTACAATAAGAGAAGGAACAAAAAAATTGCTATCAGAAGTTATATTCTTCAGAACAAAGTGAAAGGATATAAGAAGTTTTTTACTGCTAGGGTGGTGAGGCACTGGAATGGGTTGCCCAAGGAAGTTGTGAGTGCTCCATCTCTGGCAGTGTTCAAGGCCAGGTTGGACGAAGCCTTGGGTGCCATGGTTTAGTGTGGGGTGTCCCTGCTTGTGGCAGGGGGGTTGGAACTGGATGATCTGAAGGTCCTTTCCAACTGTAACAGTTCTGTGATTCTATTCCCGGCACAGTGCCCTGCTAATCCCACCGGGAGCGGGAGGATCTGAAACCGCGCTCTGCAGAGGGCAAGCACGAGGTTTAGGCTGCATTTAAGGCATCAGCTGTGCTTAGCAGGACCTCAGGGATGTCAGACACGTTGACCCCTGTCTCATTTGGTGAGTGCCAAAGTCCTTTAGTGCCTTTGACACACTAAATCCTGCAAAAAGGCAGAGTTGTGGGCGGCTGGTGGAGCGCCGGGAATGCCTGTGATCCCTGCTGGGGGTCTGGGGGATTTATGTGCTGGGATTCAGAGGGCTGTCGGATCCTGCTGGGCTTGCTAGTGGGCAGTTTTCCTTCATCTATCTGGCCCGTCACGTGGGCAGCTTGCTTTGATTTCTGTTCATGCACACAAATGCACTTTTCCACTTACTGTACCGTGACAGGCAGGAGGGAAACCCATAAAAGCAGTTCTCCCGTTTCAGCAGCACTAATCATGCACTGTGGGTGGGATGGACTGGCTGTATAAGTGTTGTGACAAGTTGATAAGATAGCATAAGGCTTCCTGGTGGACCCTGACCAGTTCCTTGAGGGAGGAGAAGAGATGGAGACTTCATGCGCTGTATACGTTACACCTGGAACATGCAACGCGATTGGATTTAACAGCTCAGAAAGGTCCTTCCCAGGGAACTGTGTCTGTGTTTTCCTGATTTATGTGTCAGCTGGCTCAGAATGACCCTGCAGATGTTGACTGATGTAGTTACTGCAGCTAATGGGGGTGCAGGGAAACGGAGGAAACCGGTACCTGCTCTCGCTCCGCCGTTTTGCGCAGCTTGTAGATGAACTCCACCATGGCCACGAAGACGGACAGCACCAATCCTGCTGCCAGCACGATGAAGATCCCACCGATGTTCTGGATGCCCAGGGCACTGGCCTCCTTGTTCTCATCCTCAGGGCAGCCGTTCCCCCGCCACCACTTCTCCTTCATTACATGGAGCTTGTCCTCCTCCTGGAGCTGGAGGATGGCAATGGTGATCTTGTCCCTGTACGGTGACCCTGGGGAGGGGGAGCACCATTACACACAGAGGACAAAACCACACGCAAAGTAGAGAAAGTGTCTGGGTTAAGCAGGGCTGTTCAACCCTCTCTTTGGCAGGCAATATAAGCTTTGGTGTTTGGGAATTTGCAGTTGGGAGTGGATTTGCTTAGTCACATCTGTTGTATTCACAGCAGTGAGCCCCCCCGGGTACCTACAGAGCCCCACGGCTGTCACTTACCCATGGGAGTCCCAATGCCGTAGCCTTTGGTGTCGATGAGCCCCCCGATCTGAGTGAGGTTGCAGTTCCTCTGGGTGATGTACTCGATGGTGGTTGACTCCATGAGCAGAGCGTAATCCGCCGTGAGGGTTCGCTGGATCCCTTCCTCGTTGTTTTTGACAAGTGCTGTGGGTTTGCTGCTCATGAAAGCCCACATTTTTTCAAAGGTGGAAATCTTGGATTTCTGGATAAAATGACACCCCCCCCCCCCCATCCCCAAAATAAGAATTAATCTTCCATTTGCTGAACCCTGGTAGCTCTTCAGGAAATAATACTAACAAATACCAGTTTGAGAACAGATTGCACAGTGGAACTAGGACCAGTTTGACCTTTTCATAACTATCTCTCTGCTTTCATGCCCAGCATTGTTTGGCTTCGTGTTGCTGTAACAAGAGGCAAAGGTCCAGCATTCTGCCTGTTGTGCAGACACTCAACATAAAGCAGCCCTGCTCCTGAGCCCTTATCCCGGAGCTGGAACTGAGCTCCTCATTCACTTCAGTGAGGTTCAGGAGACCCTGCCTCGATGCCCTCAGAACTTGCTGGTGTGAGAGGCTATCAGCACATCTCTTTAAATGTATTAGTTTCCTGAGCAGGATGTTGTTTATCCTGTTTCTGTACAATGAGAGGAGACAGGGAACGTTTCAGAGGGCATGTATCTCTCTTCTTGCACACGCTGTATTGTATTTTTGTCTTTCCTCAAGCATTGTAAGGAAACATGTCTCCTCTGAGATACGTGCAACTGCCAAACAAATTTAACATACCCACATAAACAGAGGCGTAGAAGGATTCAAGAAGATTGTCTTATGCCTAAAAATAAACAGGGGTATTCTTTCGCTGTCTGCATGCATCCTGGTAAAAGAGGAGGAAGATGTTTTCTAGCTTCCCGTTCATGGGAATGTTGTTTTCTTCTTTTACGAAGTATGTTGGGTGAGAAGAAACATGGTTATTTTATGTCTTTCTATAATATTTGACATATGCCATTTGTCTATGACCGCCTCCTGAGCTGTCCCTGTGTAGGTTGTCACTAAAGGCATGACTGGCTTTAGACTAGACAGAGTCCCCAAGGAGGCCCAGCAGCTCTCTTGGAGGATCCCCTTCACTGATCCCTGTGTTCCCATGGGCTCATCACACCAGCTCCCTGCATTCAGTTGAGCTCTGGAAAAACACAGAGAGGTTGAGGCTTGTGTTCACGCTGCTGCCTGCTGCTTTATGTGCCATTCTTTTCTGCTTAACTTCTTGTTTTTCCTACCTCTGTTCTTGCCTTCTTATTCTATAGGAGGCAGCTTAGTCAGCCAAAACTTCCTCCTCCTCCTCCCCAGCTGAGCAAGAGCCTGAAGCTGGCTGATAAGTTGGAGGGATTGAAAAGTCTTAATGCTTTGCCTTGACTAAGGGTAACTGCTCACCTGCAGCTGCAGGGGAGCTGCTACAGCAGAAGCTTTATCTCCTTTCAGGTCTCTGTCCTTCCCTAAGAAAGCAGGAGATGGAGCCCCAGCCCATCCCAACTGCTGCTATCATGTTTCCCCCTCATTTTTGCAATATCACCCAAAATGTGCTAGCAAAACCACTTAAAATAAGGATAAATTAGCTAAGGAAAAGGTCCCTTATAATGTTTTCTATTTCAAATGCTTTGCCTGTCCACCTCCCTTTATTCAGCTTCTTCAAGTTAAACAGAAGCTTCACACCCCCAAAGCTGCTTCAGTGGCAAAAGCTGTTCCTCTGTCTTTAACCCTTTGTGCTCCTGGCTGAAATATCCATGGACTCATTTCTTCTCAGTTAAAGCTCATGTTATAATCCACTTGATGAATGTGCAGGAGTGGATGTGCTGGAGCAAACTTCATTTAAGAAGCAGGATAATCTCCCTTACTTGAAAAGCTGGACCAGTGCCTGTAAGATAGATTTGTGGCATCTATCAAACCTCAAAGAGCAGCAAGAGATGTAGCCTCCAAAAGGATTATTAAATATCTGTGCATTACAATGGGTAATTGAAATGAATAGCACACTCAGCTTGCTGATAAGACTTGTTTAACATTTATATAGTTCACATCAAAGGCCTCTGGGTTCACCCGCTCTCCCTTTCTCTCCTGCTCTTCCTGCATTTAATGCTCCTTGGGTGTTGACACAGAGCTCTTAAACAACATCAGTGTTCTCCAGTTTAAAGCATAGAGCAAAATAAACTGGCAAAAAATCAATAGGCTGCATTTAGTGAAGCTAATAGGACTTGCATGAGGCATTGTAGCTCTTCAGGCAAACTTAAATTACATCAGACAGCGCTCCCTGGAAGAGAAAAACCACTTTTCTCTTCTCTTCTTAAATCACTGCTTTTGACCAGCTGAAAGGACTTAATTGTGTTCTGAAGCTGCAGGAGGAAGGCCCGGGGATGGGGGCACCCATGGTGGGGCAAGGACCCTCTCTGGATGGAGCACGCCTGGGCCAGAGCTGCTTGCTCATGCCTGGTGCAACACAGACCTGCCAACACGGAGCTGAGCCCTCCAGCAGCATCCCAGCAGCGCAGTGCTGCTGACGGCAACAGCCTCATCTTCCCAGAGATAAGGTGGGGGTGGCTCCTGCAGGGAGGGCAGGTCAGGCCCCTGGAGCAGGCAGAGCAGCTCAAAGCATGGCTCCAGTCAATGCAATCTCAGGTTGTTCCCATAGTCTAAAAGCTGCCGCTTCCTCCCTGGGAATTTATTTCCTATTAGTGCCTTTCCCTTTGCTAACACGAGATAAGAACTCCTTTTCCAAGTGAAAATGCCCCCTCTGTAACTCTCAGCACAGCACCAGCAGATTGATAGACTGGGCTATTTGTTCAAGTCAAATCCAGCAGCAACTGTCATACACTGTGAGAACTGTCACCAGTCAAGAACTGCCAAGCGCTGGGTGCTCCCGCTCCAGCCTACCTCAACCACTGTGCAATTCCTACCAGGGGAAACATTCCTTCCTCCCCTTCCTCCTCCTGGAACACTTCAGCCACACTGCAGAAGTGGTTGCTTGTTTATGGGAATTTGCATGACATCACCTGAGAACGTGCCATAGGAATAAGCAAAACCATTTTAGCAGTGATTTAGTAATCCATAGAGAATACACATAAATTGGGTCTGTTTTGCTGGACTCCTTTGTGTGAATGTGCGTTTTGCTGACTTCTGATTTTGCAACTTAAGAAGAACTTCTTCCTAAAACCTCATCTCAATCTCCCCTCTGGCAGGTTAAAGCCATTCCCCTTGTCCTGTCCATACAGGTCTTTGTCTGGGATGATGGAGATTATTGCTAATAAAGGTGGTAGATCACAACAGCCGGGGCTCACCCCATGGAGTCGTGTCTCCCATTTACACCTTTCCCACCAATTCATAGGAGTGGAGCTTCTCCTCGTGTTGATCAAGATAAATGACATCAGAATCTGATCCCCTGTCCCCTGCATCTGACTAAATCCTTGCGCTAGTGCTAAATGAGATGCATGTATGAAAAGCTGAGTACCAGCCCCTCTGAATGCAGCAATTGCAATGACACTGAGAGCGCCTCTGAATTCGTTCTTTAGAGTCACAGCTCAGAAGCTGCCTTTAATAACCAATGCTTCAAGATCAGTCACCCAAATAAATTAATGGAATAGTTTAGAGGAGCCGCTACAAGGCATCTTGCCAAGACATATATGCTTTTTTATCAGCAAAATTGGCAAGAAAGTAACTTTCAGGCTTAAGATTTTCAATTCCAGCCTGTATGAAAAAATAAATTGATTTTCAGCAACTGAAGATACTTACTGTTGAGGATTTAACATTTCTGTACAAGTGAATATATATGTACACACACACACACTTCCACACTCGTATTCCACACTGCACATTAAACCCAGCTTTTGTTCAGAGAGACAGCACCCACTGCAAGATGGGATGGAGCTCTGGTTAATGTATAATGAACACTTGATGCTCTTCCTAAATTAATTGATCTGGGTTTATTCCTGTAACTCGATCTGCATTGCCAGGGAATAAATAGAATAAATAGCTTCTTTGAGTTTCTTTTCAGGACGTCAGAATCTGCCACTATGTTGGTGTACGTCTGGAATCAGCTCAGGGAACAGCGTGCAAGGCATTTGTCTTCCTCCTCCTATTTCCTACTGCTCCCCAGGCTGATTTCTGGGATGGTGCTCTCCTTGTGCAGCCCAAGGTCCTGCTTTGTTAGACCTCCATGTGCCGGGGGGGCTACAGACCCAGGCGGGATCTGGCTGAAGACAGTGATGGGCAGAGCTGCAGGCACAGATGAAGGGGCCGTGGCTTGGGGGGGGATCCGTGTATGTAGTTTGCATCTTCTTTAACATAGAGAAGCAGAGGAGTGAGTTCTTAATGTGAGGGGGACCACTTTGCAGAACAGCCCCACAAGGAACAAGGCAGCAATCTGGATGAAGTCCCTAGTGCATAGTCCACAAAAGAGGTGAGATCCCAGTCAGGATGCTGCCATCCGCCTCTTGTCCCAGCAGTGAGTCTGTTCACCAAACTGAGGGAGTGCTGGACCTCCAGAGCTTCAGGAGCTTTTGAAGACAGGGCTGTGAGGCTCTCTCTCTGCTGGTAATCCCCTTTTTAGCAGAGCAGAGGGAGGTGTTGTAAAGCCTTGTTTGCCATTCCTTTGATCCCACCCATCCGAGGAGATGCGGATCCTCAGCAGACACTGGGATGCTCATTGCTCTGTCCCCCAGAGCTTTGTGCTGTTTGAAGATGTCCCCATGAAGGTGGCACTGCAGAGCTGCTGTAAAGCAGGCCAGCCATTTGGCAAAGACCTTGTTGAGGGGCAGAAGGAATGTGGGCTCTCCCATATCCCTTTGTACATGGGGACCAGTGAACATCCTGCATGATGCTTTCACTGCTCCACCAGTCAAAACGCTTCTCAGAAAGGACATCCCTGAGAATTCATCTCCAAACAACAAGGATAATAAAAGGAAAAGGCAAACACACCGCATCAATAAACCCTGCCAGATGCCCATTAGAAGTCTGAGGAATGATTCTGATGGATAATGATATGAAGCAGTAAATACACTATGTCCTTGATGATTTCTAAAAAAGGCTGTTTCTTTTTATTCCCATATAAAACTCTGATTGGAAAGAGCAGTTAAAACACATCAGTAAAAGCCTGTCTTTCCTGAGAGCTGTTGTAGGTTTCTATTGCTTTTGGAAAGAACACAATACACCTGACCATGCCAAAGACAAAATCGCATGCACCAGCTCCACTGTCGAAAGCAAAGTGACCTGCAGCAAACTGCTCTTCAGAGCCATGTTGTTGTTTCCCAGGATGAATCATGGCTCAAACCAGATCAAACCCTCCATGTTTCCTCATCAACCTGCATTGCTGCCTCTCACAGTGGAGGTTCGGGGAGTACAGTGGCTCCTTAACCAAGAGAAGCTGCAGAAGAACGCTGCTGTTCCTGGTTATTAAAATTCAGCACATGGGTTTCCTTTAATGAGTCTTGGCAATTAAACTGCTGACTGCCCCGTCTCGCTGCCTTACACTGGGCCTATTCAAATCACTGCACTGTTCCAGGCACAACCTGCTTTTTAAAGCACGAACTCTTTGTCATGCTCTGGCCCATATATTTCCTTCTGCATTAGGGTGACCATGGGGAGAGGATCAGCCCTATTCCTACACTACAGGCTCTGCTCTGCCAGTGCTCCTCTTGCCTTGCTGCCACAGCCCAGGGAGTGTGTTGGCATCCATGGGTGCTGCAGTCAGCCCAGCTCTGCCTGTGCTCCCATGGGAGCCCCACTCCAAACCTTGCCTCGGTACGCAGCTTTTTGAGTACATCATGCATTTAAATTCTCCTCCAAGCCAGCGTGATCATCCCTTAGATTAATCACCCTCATTTCTATTCCTTTATTCTCTCTCTTTTTCCTGAAGTGTTTTTACAGGCCAGCTGTGGTTTTGAAAGTCTTTTCAAGTCTCTGGGTTTCTTTCCATTTTGGAGGCAATAGTGAAACATGAACGTTCTTAGCAGCCTCCTCTGCAGTGTTGGCTGACTCCTGAAATTAATTATGCTTTAAAGAGAAGAAATTAATGTGATTTGGGTCTGATGCATTCGTGGTGTTACTTTGCACTGGGTTTCAGAGGTTAATAAAACTTGACTATGTTAATGTGAGCTCCTGAGGGATAAGAAAGGTGATTCAGCTATAAGAAATACTGGTTAGGGACGGCACACTGCAACATCTGCCCAGCTTTAGGTTTCATTTGCTGTCTCCTCTGTCCCTGGAGGCTGGTTGGGGCAGCCTCAAGGGCTCTGTGGAACCTCTGTGAGCTAAACTGTCAAAGTCCTGCCAAGGATGCGAGACTGAAGCAACCTGCTCTAAGGAGAAGCAGCGGTGGCATAGGAGGCTTTTTGTCTTTGGTTCTTTATTCTCACTCCCATTGGTCTGGGAGCGTTGCATCTGCCTGGTCTCACCTTGAAGAAGGTCATGGTAGCTCCATCCT
>JBCJKH010031914.1:0-24036 GCA_039877255.1 Loriculus beryllinus
TTCCCTCCAGCATATCCACCGAACCACACAGCTTGGTGTCATCAGCAAACTTGCTGAGGGCGCACTCAATCCCACTGAACATGTCAGCGACAAAGATGTTGAACAAGACCAGTCCCAACACCGATCCCTGAAGGACACCACTTGTTACTGGCCTCCAGCGGGACATTGAGCAGTTGACTACAACTACTTTGCATGCGCCCATCCAGTGTAAATGCGACCTCAAGTGTAAATGATGGTTCTGACAGTATCTTCTTTGGGCTGTGATGGATCATGTGCATGCACAGGAAATCATGGACATGAAAATCCATTTTTGTTTAAAGTTCTAGAGAACAAGAAAGATAGTTCAGCACTGATGTACAGTTGGCTGGGCTAGCTCCACTTGCAACTGGCAGCAGTGGCAGCCCTAAACCCAGAGTGACTGAGGCAGAAATGGGAGCAATGACAACAGTAATGCCTCTGTTCTTCAGCATAGAGGTTCTAAAAGGTCTTTGGTATTTCCTGTTCATTCCCAAAATACTCTGCATGAGCTAAGCTGGCTCTAGTTGATTAAATACCCTTGCTGTATCTTAGTTTACTTTTTGTGGACTTTTAAAATTTCTGTCCGTTTTCCTCAGCATCAGCATTATCTGGAGTATCCCAGTCCTCTGTTGCTGTAAATGTACTGCATAGATCGAATTGGTCAAAATACAAAGAATGGTACTTCTACCTTTAATGACTGAAAAATAACCTTCAGTCTAGATTGGAATATGATCAGAACTGTCTGCTAAAATCAAATATTACAACTGACCTGGTTACAAAGTTTCATTTGATAGACTGTTCCTCAGTTAATAATACATAAGGGAAATGAGTCTATATCTTCAGAAATCATCTTTCAGTGATAGTAGACTTCTATATGGTGCAGTCTGGCACCAGTTCTTTCACAGTTATCAGTCCTGCAAGCAGGGTGTGGGGCTGGCATGCCTGTAGATGTTGGCATTTTACCAGCCTCCCTCCTCTGCTCAATACAGAAGCAGTAGTGACAGATGTTAACTCTAGAGAGACAGGTGAAGGTTTGCAGCTGTTTGAGCTTTGTGCATAGTCAGTCACTTGGACTGTCATTCCCAGTTTCCTCTTCCAAAAATGCAGAAAGGCCTGCACAGCACCCCATATACAGCACAGGTGTGGCACAGCTTCAGAATGGCTTGTACGCAGCCAGCAGCTTGCAGACCACAGTGCTGCAAACAAAACTGAAAGTTATCCAGGAAAACATGGCATCTATGTAGAAATAGTCCTGAAATACTCACAGTCACTCCAAACAAATCTCTTACATGGATTGCCAGTCATGATAGATCTCTTGATTGGCAGCTCCTCTTTTCTTTCTTCTTAAAAACCTGAGGAATTATCTTGTTTTAAAAAAATTAAACTATTGTCATGCACAGGTCAATATAAGAACTGGAGACCAACTCCACAGGCACAGCCAATAGTAAACTGCAGAAGGCTGAGATCAAGATTTTCCTGAAGGAAAATAATATTATAAATGAGAAAGGATAGCTACTCCACATGTCGAGAAAGGCTGAAGTGAGATTTGACAGGGAGCCCCATACTCAGAAAATGGGAAAGTGGTAAATTGTTAATATGGTTTCCCTTCCCACTCTAAATTATAATAAGAAAGAGCCAATGTGGAAGTTTCCATACATATGTGCTAGAAGAATGACTGTGGTGTTTTGGCCCTATGACAGCCAGTTGTATTATATTCCATTATTGCTTTGCATTATACCTTACCTTTGCTATAATCCAATTTATGACTAAACCTGGGAGTATCTGAGACACAATTTTGTGAAGAGATTCATAACTCTGCCTATAAGACTACAAGATGATTCACAAAGAAAGAGAATTATGTGCGTATACATGTTTGTGTATGTGGTGTAAGGCCCAACTGTGAATAAGACACAATATATGAATAGAAAACAAAACCCCAGAGGAAGCAAGGTAGCATGCCTAGATTGGCTGAGGGTATAGCTTTGAGACATGGTGTTTTGCCATCTAGTTGGTTCTTCTTTTAACAGACAAGATGCATGAATGAAGGATATTTATGAATCACTAGCAGACCAGCTGCTAGCTGCTGTCATCAAGCAGTTTTTCATACAGAAAAAGCAAAACCGGGATAAAATAATAACCCAAAGACTTAGCCTCCTCCCTCTTCATTGCAGAACTGAACATGCTATTTATTTCTCTTATACGGGTTTGAATACCCATACAGAAACATACAAACCATTCCAGTCTTTGCCCTGCTCATGCAGAAAGGCATGAACAATGTGAAAGGCAGGGTGTTGAGCACAAGATGCCTGCCAGTAGCACAACCCCTGACTAGCCTGGACTTGGCCGATGTCAGTACAGTCAAAAGGAGCCCTTGCCACAGGGAAGCCATGGCAGACAGTGCCCACAGCAAATGGCCATTGCGAGCCACCAGATTTGTTCCATTTCTCCCTCAGGCTGCAGAAACAGTGTCACAACGCTCTCATGGTACTTGCCAAGACATGTTTCAAGCAGCAGCCTGTATCAGAGAACAAATCCTGAGTGCCATCTCATTTTCCAGATGCCCAAGGGGGTCGCAACAGATTTTCCCTTGCGTTAGCTTCCAGCACCTGGATGTGAAATGCTGACATGGCCGTATGAAAAGGAGCATTTGGAAGGAGATGAAGTGACTTCCAATAGAAACAGTAAGTTTATCTCAAGCCTTGGAGAGGCAAATTCAAAACCGATGACAGCCAGGATAACCTTCAGCATGAAGTCTGAATCAAACAGGTTATTTTCAAAAGGAGAACAACAGTTCATCTGGGCACCTCTACCCTTCTGCTCTGGCTAAAACCTTCACTGATCACACACTCTGAGTTCTTAACGGATGCAGCGGTGTTTGCTAAGGCTATGCGGCCAAGCTGTCCTGCACACACCAGGACGCCTCAGGAAAGCACACGTACATGCCATGGAGAAGACACCATGACACCCAGAGCACTGAACCCCAGACAAAAGGTGTGTGGAGGCCTGGGGTGGGCAGAGCATGTCACAGCAGACAAGGACAAGAGGTAAAGGCCTCAAGCTGCTCCAGGGGAGGTTTAGGTTGGATATTAGGAAAAATTTCTTCACCAAAATGGTCATGAGGTATTGGAACAGGCTTCCTAGGGAAGTGGTGGAATCACCATCCACGGAAGTGTTCAGAAACCGTGTAGGTGAGTCCCTTAGTGACACATGGTTTAGTGGTGGTCTTGGCAGTGCTGGGGGATGGTTTGAACTTGATGATCCTAAAGGTCTTTCCAAGCCAGCTGATTCTATGATTCTATGAAAACTACAGTGGGGCCTAAGGAAGAGGGGGAGCACAGGGTAAGGCCTGACTGGCCACCATGGCCACTCACGCTGAGGCACGGCCACACCATTTGCCCATTGGCAGGCGATAGCTGCACCGCACCTTCACAGCCGCCACCTGAGATACCTGACGGCGTCCCCAGATACACCGCATGGAAACGTGTGGGGTGTGGAACGGAAGCCCAGCCCTCTGCGGTGCGGGATGGCGGGTCGGGGTCACAGCCCCCCCCTAGCCTGCCTACCTGCCTGCCGGTCAGCACCGGCGCTGGGCAGCCCACAGCCTTGGGGGTTCCCCCGCGAGGGACCTGAGGAACCGCCGCGCTGGGGGCTCCGCCGCTGCCTCCCGCCGTCCCGCCGCCAGCCCCAGCGCTACGGCCCTTTCCCGCCCTCACCTGCCTCCGGCCTTGCAGCCGCCGCCTCCCTCCCCGCCCGCCCTGAGCCGGCGTCGCTGCCGTCCCACGGCTGACCTGGAGACCGCCCGGTTGCTACAGCACGGCGTCACCCCCCCGCCCCGGGCAGAAACCGGGAGGGCACTGCTGCCCAGGGGTGGCAAATAGGCAGGACACGGGGACGTGCAAGGGCTTCTGCCCGGCAGCGAGATACATGCGGAATAAATTCTTTGTCAACAGACGCCACAGCAACGACCGGCAGTCATGTCTGAGGGAGCCAAAAATACACGAACCAACTCGGAGAGTCACTGAAATCTATATATAGTGGATTCCAGGCTTCTGGTCTTCTTGATTCTTAATTTAGCCTAAGCCATGGACAATATTTATACGAAGAGCAGCCTTGAGCATCCTTTGTTTAAGTCAGAGGAACCATAAGCACTACTGGGGAACTGCTCCTGGAGAAGCCTAACTAGAAACTATGCAAGCATAGTAAAAGATGTGCTTCATAAACCTGAACTCAGGGCTACGCTGGACAGGGCTTTGAGCAGCCTGGTCTTCTGCAAGGCGTCCCTTTAAGGGACCTTTAAGGTTCAACCCAAACCATCCTGTGAGTCTATGATTCTGTGATTAAAAAGCTCCAGCTGAGGTCTGATAGCCAGAAACCCAGGTTCACATTTGCAGTATTTGATTTGTGGGGCAAATATTTGTAAGCATAATTTCCAGCTAAGAAAGAAAGCACTGAGCTCTGCACTTTCGCTGTTTTGCTTCAATTTACTACACAATCACAAAGTCATAAAAGATTGGTGGCTTTATAGGGTCAGTCTTATCTACATATTGATGCTTTCAGGTGGAAATACACACCCACGGGCATGGACGGGGCTGTCCTGCGGCACGTCAAAGCATTGGCGTCTTCTCTCTGAGATGGCTTGGTAAACAACAGTAGGAAAGAAAAGTTCCTTATAAGGTATGTGCTTTGGATGGGAACGTTGCTTTCTGGAGCTCCAGCTTCTTGTACAGTTGGAAGTAAGCGTTTAAAGACTAGCCTGGGCATGGCAAGTCATTCAGTATTGCACAACTCTTCCCCTGAGGTATAGAAAAGGCATTTATTTCTCAGGCATGAAACAGTTTCCCATCATTAAAAATAGTAGGTACTGAGTGTTCTCTGGATCCTTTCAGACACCGCAACTGTCATAGCACAAGCTTCTTTAGAAACTCATATTATTGGGGCGAGGGGGCTTTTAAAATCACTTTTGAGAGTGCAAATGCAATGGATATTTAAGTAGCTGCCCAAAAATCAAGCTAGTCAATTTCTTCATTTGTTTTGCTGCTTCCAGCAACAGGGTTTTTTTTATCAAACACCCAAAATGCTTCACTAAGGTAGTTTTTTCTGCACTATACAGAATGAGTCCACCTATTCTCATGCCTTAATGTCTGTAAATGTAGTAATTACGAGTTTAAAGAAAAAAGATAATTATTATATATGTTGTACTTCCTATGCATAGAGTCTGCCAGAAACCTTCACTAGAGGCTTGGCCATACCAAACAAAAAGTGTTGCAAGGAAACATTCCTTGCAATGCTTTGAATTTTGGGGCTTGTACAACAACCTAACAAACCCAGGGCAAAGGCAAAGCTACTTCTAGCTCTCAAAGGCTTCATGATCAACTGGCTGTCATCTCTTAGGTAAAGTTCTTAGGAAAATAAAATGCTCCCTGCACATCAAACAAATATTGCTCCTCATTTACATGGAAGCCCTGCCTTGACCACTGTTCACTCTGCAACTGGTGCAGAAAATGAGCAATGTGTTCTCCAGATGCTGCCTGCTGAATGAGGCAAGGCTGAATACTGAAGGAGGTGGGGATCCAAGAAACTGGAAAGTGGGAATTCAGTCCTTGTACAGGGATAATAAAAATCACTCTCAAGCTATTCTCTCATCTGACCTTTAGGCTAAATGACAGAGTGATATTGATGGATAGAAAGGATGCTATTATGTCATTAATTAAAAAACATATTGCAACATGGCCCTGAGACCACCTTAGCAAGTATGACTTTGTCCTGACTCTAGAATATTTCACCTATCAAGAAATATATTTAGTCATTTTTTCTTATGGTTAAAAATCGGTATTGTCAGCATTTCCTCTATATTGGTGCTTATAACATGAAACTGTTGGCTTGGTTTTTATGATGATTCTTCTTCAGCCAAAATATAAACACAATCCACTCTTTTTCTGTCTTCCATTTAAAAAAGCACACCTTTTTACCATAGTCTCTCTCTGTTGTTTGGGGTTTTTTTAATAATTAAGGCTGCATTTAACATAAATTTGCAATATTTCTTTATCCACGCAAAGCATTGTACATGGTGCATCTAATCTAACTCCTACTGTATTAAGGAAGAGACAGTGTATTATAGTTATACACGGGATCAGTAAGGTTTCTTATGGCTATGATAGTACAAAGAATGGAGCTTCACTAGGAAGTTTAATGCTGTCACACATCCTGTCCCATGGTGTCATGCTTCCTGTTGACTCCCTGTCAAAGACATGGGAATCAGTAGCAAGGGGTAAGGAAAAAACCAAAAGCAAGCTGGATTAAAGCTGAGTTAATGCTGTTCTTACTAGGCACACTGTTTACAGTGATTGTCTGGAAAAAAAAAATAATTTATACACCTAAAACCAGTTTAGCAGTGCAAGCAGAACATAAAAATTATAAAAAAAGTCAAAGAAGTGAAATATTTTAAATAGTCCTTTTATGTGTATGTTATTCTCACCCTTCCAGAGCCTCCTAAAAGAATTCTTCATAGTATGCCTGCAAAAGTCAAAGGTAAATGAACTAGCGGTAAAAGAACCGAACCTGGTATCAGCAGTGGCATAGTGACATAGAGTGTCGGATTTTGCCTATTCCTCACAGGAAGACAGGCAAACAAGGCAGGACAGATCATTGCAAAAAGATGCTGGATTCAGAGCAGGTTCAATTGCATCTGTATGGCATTGCAAATACAAGTATTTGAAATTAATAAGTATTCTTAAATTGTTCCTTCAGTTTTTTAACTGAAGTTCTGCACGTCAGAACTGTGCAGTCTACAGCCTGTGACTGACTTGTAGCCCACGGGCACCTTAGTCTGTTTAATGTGAACTTAGAAAGAAGCAAACAAACTTTTTTTGGTGAGGACATTGTATGTAGGTGGCATGACCTGAAAAAATAGGCACTGTGCAGTGGGAGAGTGGAGGATGAATAAAGGCATGGGAAATGAGGATAAACTAAAACTTTAGGGGGGAAAGCTAGAGACAGGAGGAGAGCTAAAGGGTATGAGACTGATGTGTGATGGCAGGGAGAAGCAAAAATTCAAGCTGTAGAAGTGGGATCCACATTAAGGATGTGTATACACGTAATGGGAAAAGCTGGACTCCGGCATGGTGGAAGTGACTTTTACCCTTTGCCCCACTATCTGCATAACAGATTGGATGCACTGAATAAACTATGAGTCCCATGTTGTAGAAGCACTGGACTGGATGAGGGAGGCACAGGAGTAGGAGTTTAATGTCACTGCCCATAGGTCTAACTAAACTGTAACAGCTGTAGGACTAGACCATTAGCCATAGAATGCTGGGCATCTCCTGTGAATATCCAGTGCCAATGTTTAGAAATCTAACTTCAGGCCTTGAGGAAAGAGAGACATATTTCCAACAGAAGCCAGCAACTTGTTCTTTAACAACCCACCGATGCTTTTAAGTTGTGCATATCTTCTCTATGTAGTCATCCTCTGCTGCTTCCCAAATCTTCTGTGTGCAGTCTTGCAAGGAAGATGACTAGTGAAGATGCACATACCATTTTGTGGCTTTTGTTTTTTTCTCTTCCTTCTACTTTTCTTTATATCTATACTTCACTTAGAAGTGTTTTCACACTGACAGGAATAAACAGAAACTTCTCCATCCTGGCAAATTTCTGTCTTCCCGTTACCACATGTAGCATGACCAGGTATGAATGGAGTTGAGATTGTCACTGAAGAAGCAATGCTACTTAAAACAGCACCTAACAGATTGATCAAAATTTAAAATAATATTTTAAATAAAAAAGATAGCAGTGCTCTATGACCTTTGTGTTAAGACTGGCGCTGCACATCAAGGTTTGCCACTCCTTTTTGTTTGTGTCTGTGGAACAAAGGATGAAAGGTACAAGTGCTGCTGATTCCTCACTGCCCTGGGGTGATATTGCCTTTACCTATATCACATGAATTTCTTTCCAGGTAGCCTGCTTGCACAAGCACTAAAGCATGATAGCAGGCACCATGCCTGTACTGGAGAGTCTACACTCAAAGAAGGATTATGAGGCATAAGCTGCATGGAAGTGCTTCTTGTTCTCTCCAGCAGGTCTTGTTCTTCCCCAGGTCCATCCTGAGTGATGTGGTTCTTCACCTTTCTGAAGTCACTCTTGTTTACAACTTATTCTTGAACTGAGGGGTTCTTTTTAAGGGGAGTGAAAAAAATGGAATTGGTTTCTTATTCCAGTGAGGAATCATCTCATTTGCCATGGTATCTCTCCATCATTTTCCCATCTCTGTCTTTCCATCAGAGGATGATTCTAGTTAACATGAGTAGAATGTATCTGCCTCCTTCCACTAATGTCTGCCCACTGATAGCCCTTGGGCTGTGAACCCTCAGGACAGGGCATATACACCCGGAAGACATGGAACATCATAGGCCCCTGGAAGTCTAGGAATACTTTAACAACGAAGACCTGGAACAGACTTAAAGCTGGAGTATTGGTGAGACACAAACAGCTTAAAAAATGTCAGTATACAAGGGACCAAAATTACCAAGAAGGTCCTACCTATTCTCTATTCTTAACAGCAAGAATGGAAAAATGCTAAATGCAAGATATAAAATGAAAGAGGATGAAGAGGCACAAATGGAGAGAGAGGAAAAGTGAGAGAAAGAAAGAAGGAGTAGAATAATTTGCAGTGGAGGGGAAATTTTCAATGGAGTATTTTAAATAAGAGCAAGTAAAACTTTTATTAAAATTTGTTTTGGGTTCAAACACTCATTTGCACCATCATAAAGACATTGAATGTGAGGAGACATGTGGGGCACAAGCTGTGCATACACACATAGTGACAGAAGTTTATACTGACAATGCTTCTACTGCTTGGGTTCCAGAAGAGCTCAAAATTCTAATGAACATTCTGCAGAATGGTTTAAAAGCTAGTAACTAACTTAGCAAGCTGAATGCACTAGGATAAGCTAAAGTTGAAAGTTCATTCTTTCAAGGCAAGATGCGGAATAAAGAGTTTCCTCCAGAACGGGAAGGCTTGTCTCCTCATAAGCACCCTGGAGCAACAGTGATAAGCTGTGGTTTGTGCAAACCAACAGATTCAGTGTTAATTCAGCAAGAAATGACTATTGTGCAAATGAAGCGAGTGTCACCAAAATCTTTTAGGCAGCATTTGGTGTGAAAAAGTGGAGAGAGGTCATGTATGTCAATGTCATCAAGACACATAAAAGCTCCTGGGATTCCAGCTAGGTTGGAGGCAATTTTTTGGTAGTACCTAGAGGCTGAATCTAACACAGAGGACATTTGTTTACAATGAAAACAGCCTTTATGAAAGTCGTTGTTTTATTTATACATATCTAGAGTCACACCACATCCACAGTGATTTTGCTGTGCTGTGATCCCACCATTCATACTCAAATCAAACCATCAAGGTACGTACAAGGAATTCTGTAATTTCATGTTGTTCTTTCAAGTGTTTGCGAGGGTGTTACATACATTTCTTCCATGTAGCCTGCCTTCTATAGAGAAATATTTGTTCACTAGAAATACTTGTTAAAGTGACTAAGCCTGTGAGAGCAGGGAATGTTGGGAATGTCAGAAAAAAAACCCACTAATTGTTAAAAATCAAACTTTTTTTTTAAGAAGTTGCCCATCTTGTGTAGCAGATAACAGAGAAATTTCATTGCAACAGCAAATCGAAGTGGCTACATTAAAATTGTCTAACGTAATCTCTTGTCTTAGACAAGAGATATTGCAATATTGTTGTATTACTGCCAAAACTGTAGCAAGGGTGGGGTAAAAGAGGCACCAATTGAAGAAAACAAGTCCAAGTCCCCAAAGGAATGGGTGCTGCAGATGTAGAATGATGTGAGGGTGATCAGGAGGCAGCTACAGATGAAAGTAGCATGGCAGGATACAGAGGAGGGGAATCCAGAGGAATGGGAGCTGTCTCAAAATATCCTGCTACCATTTTGCAAGGCGTACAGTATTGTGTAACAATAAATTCAACTCTTTAATGTGCAAATGAAAGCCTACATCAGTAAGCTGCTCCAGCATAGACCAGGTTGGGTATTCTAATGTGGACAACTGTAAAAGCAGCTTTTTTCATTTTAGGTAAAATTGATCTGGACTCATCTGCCCTTAACCATCAAACATACAGCAAACAGCAGTGCATTAGCTTGAAAAATCGTTTAAGCTAAATACTATTTCTTTCTTTCATGTAGAGTATAGTATTGTGGTGTTATCAAAAGGGATAACTGGAGATGAGAATTGCAGGTAGCAGGTTGCAGATCACTTAAGCACACAGAAAGGTATTTGCCTCATGTGGCTTCAGTTATCTATGAAATGGGTGGTTAATCAAAGCTAGTCACCTCCCCTCCTTGATGAATTTGTGGAGAGAGATGGATGGCCATTTCCCCATTCCCATGTATGGCTGCTCAGGCTGAGCGTACCAGCTTGTACCTCTGCCAGGTAGGAAATGTCCACAGTCTCTTCAATGTCAAATGATGTGAATGATGGGCAGGTGTGGTCCTGCCAGTGGGCTCCGACTGGTGTAACTGGCTGAGATAAGACGCACCTTCATGTGTCTCAGTGAGAGAGGAGCCTGTTTTCAGATGCAATGGTCTGTGCTCTAGCAGCAGGGAGCTCGCTGTTTGTCACTGCAGGGGAGATGGGGCTGGGACTGTGGTTGAGGGCCCTGCAGCTGGGGGGTTTTGGGCCAAAAGGAAAGGTCTCAAAGCTGTCTCCTAAATCATAAACTGAGATTGCAAGGCTGGCCATTAAAAAGGGTAAAAAAGATTTGTTTCCATTTGTAAATGCAGCATCAGTCCAAAAACAATCACTGAGAGATGGTAAATACTGATCCTGAATACTGAGCCTTTATACCCAGTCACTGTGTTTATACTAAGACCTGTGTTTTGAACAATAAATAAATTGCTCTATATTAATTCATGCTAAGGGTTATTTGGCCCAAAGAAATATATCATAAATGACACTTTTTTACCCAGGAGGATGTACACTGGACAGTTATTTTGTGTAGAAAAAAATGGCAGGGGGGTTGGAACTTGATGATCTTAAAGTCCTGTCCAACCCTAACAATTCTATGATTCTATGATTTTCAAAATGTAGTGAATTTTAAGGATTGTCTTTCTCTTCATTGGCAGATACAGTCTTTTCATGTTATATGAGTTACATCAGGTTCTACAGGAGACATTCAATCTATTAATGATATGTTTTAGAACACTTTACTGTCTTCTAACAATATAAAATATACTTGGTGTTGATGAAATCCTGCACAACATTTTGATAATACAGGAAAATAAACAGGCAATTAATAAATTTTAGTGTTTATATATGTCTGTATTACATTTGTGATGGACATGTCTCTTAGAATACTTTTAGGCTGGACTTTGTGTTTAAATAACTTCAGCTCTGTCCTCATTTTAAAGCATTTTAAAATACTTCACTACCACTGAGCTCATTCAGGAGAGATCAATAATCTCAGTGCTTCGTATTTCTGCAGTCTAAGCACAATTGAGATAATAATTCTCAAGTCTGAATAACTCTTTAGAGCATATTTTCATACTCTATGGAGTTATGAAATAATTCATAGATAACTTTCATGAAGTACTTGCTGACATCTTAATCTCTAGTTGTCATTATGAGCAGGACATGCCTCTTATAGATAGTGCAACTGGGACACTGCCCAGGTGATTTATAACTTGGCCCGCACTCCTCCTGCTGGGATTTTCATCTGATGTTCATGAAAAGGACAGTGACAGACATGATTCTGTAGTAACCACCAAAGAAGCTGTATTGAGTGACATCTGCACCCCAGGTCCTCAGGTCACATGGGTTTACAATAAGGAAAAAGGCAGAGAAGTCGTGCTGAATGGAATGCTTTATATCATCAGGGAAATGCATTTTGTAAGGGCTTTGAAAGATGATTAATGGCATTAAGGGAAAAAAAAAACTAATCAAACTACAACTTATTATATCTTATTATATGCTGATCATGGAACCTGCTGGCAAAGGCTTTTTGTTTTAATCAGTGCCTTTTGTTTCCTTCCACCCTGGCTGCGAGGTTCATGCCGTGGAGCAGGAGCTTGGGTGTCTGCTCACAGCTGTCTCACTGCATGGCTGGCAGGAGGTGCTGATACTAAGCTGAAACAAACTTGTACCTTGCATTTGCAAACCAGATGCATAATTATGCTAATCAGTGGATTTATGCCCCTCCCACTTTTCCCATCACTTCCAGCTGCAGCACTTTTATTGTAACTGAAGTAGTATTACGCCACATTCATTTTAATTTTCCATAATACTCCCCACAGTGGTGTCTGTCTTCATAACTCAGTGCCCCCTTTCACAGATGACTCATGTAATAGTCAACGTTATTAATTTATTATAATACTGCCTGCAATTCCAATTTTTACAGTGTTCCTACATTGCTCACAGACTTAATATCTGGAGCCACTCATATTACTTATTAGTAGAGCAAAAAAATTGGAAGCGTTAATATAACTATTGTTTTGTAGGGCCCCAGGGCATGGCATTGCATGCTGAAGAGTCAGTGGAGCCTCTTGTCCCATCTAGGTGACTCGGAGCTTCCCAGTCAGCCTTCATCTGATCCAGGAAGCACCTTTCTTCATGAGTAGTCCCACAGGCCGTGATGGAGTGACTCTGAGGTACGCCTCCATGCCACATGAGTCAGGACACCAGAATGTGCCCCTTAGGTGCTAATTAAAGTCCACTTCACACACAGGAATATACTTCCAATTAACATAGTAGCCCTGGATTGCACTGTGGGATGTGAAGAAGAGCAGAAGCTATTGCAGAAAAAAAGTAATTAGAGTGTTTAAATGACAAGGCCCTCGTGATAAGTCTATGTCGTTGTATGAATTATCCCACAGAAACCCAGCTCCAGATTCCAAACCAGGTGCTCATGTGAACGTTTTTCCAGGACCTCCAAGAGCTGGGCTTCTTAACAGTCCAAAAATCTGACAAATTTGGGCTTTTTCAGTTTCCTCACTCTTGAGCTTCCCACGTCACTGCATGGTAACGAGCCAGAGCTATTAGCTGTTCAAAGACTTTGAGGAAGAATTTGTAAAGGACAAGCAAATATGTCATTTAGAATGCTGCCCTGGGAAAAAAAATAAATATATATATATTCACAAATCTTCCTCCATGGAAAATCTCAAAGTTTATTATTTTGTTTTGGAATGACTTCTCATTTTGGAATTTCACTTGAAATACAGATTCAAAAAGCCTGCCAATTCAGGTCTCAGTGGTGATTCAGCTCTTACTCATCTATAAAATTCATAACTTTATGTCCTGTTTCTTAGTTCATAGAAGTTTATCATCAGTTTATTATTACCATTTCTCATCTTTCCTCAAATGCTATCCAAAGCACTCTTCAGGAGAGAAACAAGGAGCCTGTCTATCTGAAAGACTGTGCTGATGCCCAGAATGTTTATTTTTCTACTCAGAACTAATGTATTTTTGCTTTTTATTTTACTTTATTTAAGGAAATACTGTAACAAGCCCCTCCATAATTTTGAACCTAAAAACTGTGAATGCTGTACCAAAGATCCACTTCAACAAGAAAACCTGTGCCATCAAGTGGTCCCCCATGTGCCTAGGACATTTGCAAGCAATAATCACATCAGACTCCTATTTTCTACAGCTACCTACATTGGCTTCAGATGCACTTAAATTCCATCTCTCTTGCAGTGATCTTGTAATTAATATTTATATAAAGCTGTGTACACAATCTGTGGTCCATGCCAGCAGAATAAGGGGTCTCAACACCAAAGAAAGTCTTGAATTTAGCCATAAAAGCAAGCAAGCACAAAAAGCAGTTTAAGACGTAGCCAACTAGCAAAAGGGTGTTGGCACTTACAGTTCATATTCTTTTTGCTAAATCATTTACAAGTATTTAAACAAGCACATGGTGACAGGAGCACAACTTTTGAGTAGCTTCGTGTTTGATACTGTCATCCTGTGACAATGGTAAACACAGAAAATGCTGTTGCCTCCAACAGCAAACAAGATGCTACAGAAAGCTCTGCTTTCCTTTCCTCACAGGGATTCCAGCAGCCTTCCTCTTTCAGGTCTTCCCAAATCAGACTCAAAAGAAGGACCTGCTCTACTTTTGGACACAAAGCATAAAAAAGCAGCACCAGAATCTTGCCAAAAAGTATCTGACTTTGAAAAGGACCATCACCATTCTGGAATACAGAAGGCAGGACAATCACGTCCATAGTCTTGGTTAAACAGATTGAACTGAGGGATCATGACTGATAGGCTGAAGGAGAATGAGCCCAGAACAAGATAAAAGCACGTTTCCTCTCCTCTGCAGCCCATATACCCGGACGGATCTTCGTGTGTAGCAAGAAAAACAGAATTATCTTTCAGTACTCTAACAGTATCTTCTCTTTTGTTTGTTTTGATATTACATTTGCTTTGCTTTACCTTGTCTGGTGATTTCTACCACTGAAGAAACTTATTCTTGGAATGCACAAATATATCATCAGAATTTATTGGGAAGGGAAGAGATTGATAAAAGTGTTAAGTGATAAAAGCTTTAGAAGAAGTTAACATCTGAGAATGAAGAACCTGTTACAAAACCACACTGCATAGTATCTATGCCTGAAAACCTGCCTATTTAATCAGTCTGCTGAAAAACATGTGAAAATGTAAGCAGTAGTGACTGTCAGCATCTCCACGACACACAGTAACAACGATAAGATACCTAAGAGTCTACTTTGAGGTAAGGCATTGTATTTGGAAGAGGATGCCTGGTTTCATTTTTGAGAAGGGATGCTGGGCCTACAGCCCATTTCATTATATTGTTATTATCTGTTCTCTCCTTTTCATTCTTTACAGACAGGGTCCTCTACCACCACCATTTTCATGAATGGAAGGATGTAGGAACTGCATTTGTTTTCAAGAGTTGCTGCTAAGGGCCAGCAGTAATGAGGGCTAATAGGAATAGCTGCATAAAATAGCCAAGAGGTAGAAACATAATAGATTTTATATAAAAATAGGATGGCACTTAAGAGCTCCTGATCTTGGCAGTGAGGGAAAGCGCAAAGTGATTGTAGCTCTGTTATGGCAGAGGTCTTCCCTTCTCAGTACCCACAGGTGGCTATTCAGTGCTTTCACATACCTGCAGCACTGCACAAATTACCATCCTTTGCTAGGAAATCCCTTTCATTTGCATTGAATTAGGTCATTGTCCAGTTGCTTTTCCCACAAGCACAGGAAAATTCATAGATGCTTAGAAAAAGAGAAAGGATGGCTCCTATTTCCAAAAGGAGCAGAGGCGGGCAAGTAAAACATCTGAGAAATGACACTAAGCACAAAAGAATCCTGATCTTCTACTTTTAACACATTTTCTTATTTGTACCGATATGTGCTGCACAAAAGATAATCCCACTCACTATAAGCATGACCACAGAACCAATCGAAGACAACAAAATATATACAGCTGCATATTAAAAATTACAGGCACAGTGTAGCCCCACAGAGGTGGCTTCATACATTAATAAGGGAAGAAGAGTGGCTGCTTGCACCTCTTTGCTGCTGGCTTGCTGAAGCTGTAGGTGTTCAGGTGCAGGAGCATAGGGCTCCCAAATAGCACTTAGCTCCTCATCTTGCCAAATTGCTTACAAACATGAAGCCAGTCTCATGGCAGAGTAGAGAGGTATGTGTTACCTCCTCTGCCCAAAGTCAAATAACTTATGTGGCCACACATGGAGTCACCATGGCAGGGCCAGAGAATAAAGAAATGCCTGATTTTTTGCCATATCATAGAATCACAGAATGGTTTGGGTTAGAAGGGACCTTAAAATTCATCTAGTTCCAACCCCTGCCATAGGCAAGGACACCTTCCACTAGACCAGGCTGCTCAAAGCCCCATTCAAACTGGCCTTGAACACTCCTGCTGTGGTTTTCTGCCCTGTCTTACCTCCTGAGCAATGCTGAGCAATTCGTGATCTATTAACTATCTATTTATTAGATTTACTAATTGCTCTCTATTGAAACCATCCCTAACTACTGGCCCCACTTGTTTCCTCAAAAACTGAATAGCAAAATTTACCCTGAACACTGTGAATGCCTGACAGTGGCTTAAACACAGCCACTTCAGTCCAGTGCTGAGGAACATCTAGCATTTAAGGACTATTTTATTGCCAGTCAGTGCTTGTTGCCTACTACGGCTTTCAGCAGACTTTCCACCTCATACTGTAAAACACCATTCATATAACTCTGAAACTGGCAGTGGCACACGCTAGTCTAACAAATCAGAAGAATATATTTTCCAGCTGTTTTTGCCAAGCAGCGAAGCATGTCCACCAGCAGCAAAATGGGTGCTTGTGTAACCAGCCTCAGTTAACTGGGGCTGGGTGTACATATTATTATTTTTAAATATTTAATTAATGTTTATAAGAACCTCCCACAGGTTCCTAATGCTTCATGTTGCACTTGAATTGCCCTTCATAGATGAGAGTCTAAGAGAGCAAGCCCCATACTCATTTTGGAGTGGGGAAACTATAAAATGTAAAAACCCATGCAGCACCATTTCTTGCACTTTTAATGTAGCTCCTGTTTTACAAGTGCTTCTCTCGAGCTGTTAAACACCAGCTGTTTTCTTACAGGCACCACAGGAGAAGAGGGACTTGAAAACGCATTACTGGAAGATGAGATGACCTCAGGGGGCTTCTTCCATGCAGAAGAGGATGCCAGGGAGCAACTTACTGGAGGGAGAGGAGAGAATGAGGTATACTCACAGATACCACAGATCAAACGGCTGCAAGAAATGTAACCTGTTGACATTAAATCTTAATCTTCCTGATGGGTGTTTGCCTAGTAAGCCACAATTTGTTGATGTCCAGCTCAGTTCAGAGTTAGTTAGGTTTTTTTAACGCAAGCTGTAGGACTTGCATGAATTAATGCATTCCCCAGCTGAAGCAGAAAATATCTCTTGGAAAAGTCTTTCATTTTGATTTTGAAGTTATTTGTGAAGAAGGAATCTTTGGCAAATTGTCCAGGGTGTATTTTCCTTTCCAGCTACAACAGTTTAAAAGATTTATCAGGATGACTCTGAGAAGCTTGTGTCATCCTTTAGACTTGTTTTTCACACTGCGTCCTCCTTGTTGTTTATTACTTGAATGGCATTTTCATAAACATTGCATTTGTCTCTGTGTATTCTCAGCCTGTGCTGCACAAACTACATGGCTGTCATAAATTACAGGACTGCAGCTGAAGACAGCAGCGATAACATCGGGCTCTGCAGGCTGAGTCCTATTTTTAAATCTTTGCTTTGTTGAGAGGGGAGGGGGTTTCCTGTGAATATAATGAAGTGGCGGTTGGCTGCATGCTGCAAATAATTTCTTATGCAAATTTTACCCAAGGTTGTGCTTACAGTTCTATTATAGCTCTGAATGGATAAAATAAAGTCAGCCATACAGGGGCAGCTCATTCGAAATAAAAAAGCAGTTATATGTCATCTTCATGACAAAAAGAATAAAATAACCCTCTCCAGAGAAACAGGCATATAAAAATAATAAACCAACTGCAATGTGTGCAGCACAGCTCTAACCTATCTAAGCCAGACTCTATAGGAAGCTGTAGGAAGCTCCCTGTAACCATCGGTGTGCACTGCACCAGGCCCAAGAGCAGCAGCTACCAAGAACCTCAACTCTATTCCTGTTCCCCAGCTGCAGGAGAGCTAAAGTTCTGCAGATTGCTATAGCAAAGCAGTGTCCTCTAAGACACACAAAGTTTGTCTTCTAAGACCTTCAACAAGCTTTCCAAGACCTTATTACACCGCTCAAGAAACAGTGGGGAACAATACTCTAAAATGAAGCTTAATTTCATCATTCAATCTTTCTGATAAATGCAATGAGGATTTAGTCATTCATTATTTACTGCAAAACTGGAATAAAGTATGCCCACCACTGAAATCACAACAAGGCTTTTACGCTAATCTCAGGAATAAACAATCCAGTCGTTTCTTTCCGGTCTGAAAATATATGTGCTGCAGTTAAAAAAAATTATTATTAAAGCTAATTAGCTCAGTACAATTATTGATATGTTCTGTGGCATCCTTAGAATTTAAATTCTGTAATTTTAAGTCATACATTAACTAAAATTAAGAAACATATTTTAATTCTTAATCCTATTAAGCATGCGCTGTATTTTAAGCATGAGGGAGCCTGAAATTCACAGTAGGCATTTAATTAATAATCAGATCTGGAAGATATAATTTATCATAGCCACAGAAAGAGCTTGGTAAAAACCAGGCCTGTCAAGTTAATTAAATAAGTCTGAATATATTGGATGGTGAGAAGATTTGCTGGCATTTATGGGGTTTAGGGGTTTTATTGTTGGTTTGGTTTTTCTTTCTTTAAAATTTATTTTGTGATACAGAAAAAAAAGAGGCAAAGTCTACAGAATATAGAATTATGAAACTTGACAAAAACTGTATTTAAATATTTAGTACCTATTGGAGGCATTTCATGGTTTTTATACAAAAAATACCTTCTTAGAAAACTCAGTCAATATTTAACAGTGTATTTTCATAAACAACTTAGCCTTACAACCCTTCAACCTGATGAGTCATTCCAGATCATGCTAGAGCTTACTCATGAGGAAGAATGTAATTCTTGGATCCTTAGCTTCTGACCTCACAATGCATGATGCAAACCACTACCACGAGTGAGAAAACTAAGTGTGGTATCAGGACACTGGAATCTCCTGATGAAAGAGCCAGAGTTCTTGTGCTCCTTCATGGGTAGCTCCTGTTGCCTGCTAACTACCATCCCTATCTATGTGAAAAGCTGCTCAAGCGGATCAAGCGCTTGCAAGACCTAAGCCATAGTGTGTTGCTTCCTAAAGGGTCTAGTCTGGCAGCGTGCTGAGTCCCCTCCAAACCAGCTATGTACCTCCTAACTTTCATTGATGGCTTTCTCAGAGGGTTGGCAGTGCCAGCAACTGCCTTCCAAAAACTGAAATCCTTGCCTTAACAAAGATCACGAGATGGTTATGTGTCTGCTTCCCTCCCTCCAGAGAGACAGACAGATACACATGGATGCACCCATGCATACTATATATACATACACTTATGGGTATATGGGTGTATGCATACGTAGGCATATACACATTAAAGGTGGGTTTATTTCCTTTCTTATTTTTTCAAGCTTCATGATCCCTGCTGTTTCAAATACTTCCATGATGGCTGCCAACAGGAGGGGAAGGACAAGAGGGAAGAACCTCATAAAATCCCATGACTCAGGAAGCTGGGGTTCGAGATAAAACCTTGTTACTCATGAAGAACCTGTGAACATTGGCAGGGACTGAACCAATCCCACAGCACAGGTTAGTTTTCACTTTGAGCTTTTGTATTTTGAGGTATATTTTTGTTACTACAAAAAAGCAGCTAAATAAGAACCTTGGTCTTGGTATTTCTGTGACATTAAGAAACTGCCATCATTTCAGTATTATTGATATTTCAGAGTAATAGTTGAATACCCACTATTTCACCAAAAATAATATTTTGGTGTGACTGCAGGTAGAGTTTTTACCCCTGGCTGGTTGTTTCTTGCTATACAGCAAAAGGTATGTTTTGAGGTTTCGTCCCAAATCAATCTCCTGACACCAAATTGCCATGTTTCTAGCAGAACCATGTGGTCATAAAACCTTCCTGCAGCTGTTGCCCTTGCAAGTGGACCTTGTCCAGATCCTCCCTCCCAGCATGGAGAATGTACCAGAAGATATATTGCAGCCTGGGATGCTCTATTTTACAGATAAGTTTTCTGCTGGGATCAGAACTGACAGTGAACTCTAACTCCTTTTTATGCTCTTTCCTTGTAATATCTTCCTGACTGCAGACTCTTCCCAGTTCCAGAGGAGAGACTATGATGCTGGGTTGATGACTGGTACTTTCTCACTCACAAATGCACTCTCAAGGCAGAGCATTTGCTCCTATTTTCCACCATGTAACAACTAGGAGCTGCATTAGTAAACAAAGCAAGCGCTGAGCCTGGAATGGGAGGTTAAACATCCTGCTGGAAAGTCAGCAGTTTTAGTCATGGTGTAAAATCTCCCATGACGGCATTCCTTTCTGAAACCTGATCCCGGAGAGAACAGCTTACAGAGCTGAAGAGACACCAGGCAATGATCTACAGCCCTGGCCTTCCTGAAATGTATTCCTCCCCAGCATCTGTAAGCTCTCAAGTCATCCGTGTAGTCCTCACGTATGTGTAATACATCCTTGAGCCATGACTTTTTCTCCTGTGGTTCAAAGCTGTGTTTTCATGTGCCTCTGAGCACTTTAACTAGACACAACGTTGGGATACAGATCCAAACAAAATAATTTTATATCAGCTTCCCTGGTTTTAGAGCATAGTTTATGCCCTGCTTGGCTGAATGAACTAAAACATTTGGGAATCACCCCAACAAGCTTCTTGTAAGCTGGAAGTCTGATTGCTACAGCTAAATCCAGGCAATCACGTGAGTAGGAGCGTAATCAGGACCATACATCTGAAGCATGTCTTCAGTGGTTTCCGGGAAGTTTGGATCTGTCACAAGAACTGCAAAAGTTTTAAAACTCTTTCTGTTCAAACCTGCTGTTAAGTACAGCAAAATTGTTTCTAGCTAAATATATCTATAAACCTTAATGATTTTGGGGGCTTTTCTGCCAGATTTTGGAACTGGGGTGAAGGAAACAGGGAGAAAGAAGACTTCTTCTTGGAAACTTGGGCATTCAGTCTTTAACTACAATTAATCAGATACCCAAATAAATTGCAGCCTAAATCATAAATCAACTAAAGCAACTGAAGTAATTTTCGTAAGAGATTCCAGTGCTGAAATGTTCAGTCTGTGTAGGGTTTGGGATGGATGTACCATGTTCAGGACTTTCAGCCAAACCCTGAAATTAATGTGCACTTTTTCCATCTGAGCTGTTACGCCACAAATTCAATCTCACCCTTGAAATCACAAGCTGCACAGAAAACAAAGCAGCACTCAGAAACACAAGGCAGCTCTTCTGCATGGAATCTGGCTGGCTGCATATTGGAAAGGCATGCTGTCTCCAAGTGACTTATTTCCTAGATAAAGTTGGACAAAAACATAATTACTTTTGTAACTTTGTCAATGTTTTAAAAGGATCTCTGAGAGTAGTACTCCTTATAACATCCTGAAATGGCAGCTGAAGGCACTACTGCTAGCAAGGAATATCTGTAGTTCATGGTTCCTTCTTTTACGATCTGGTTACCAAACCCAGTACTGAACCTGCTGTGGTTTCCCACAGTTGTTGATCCAGGTCTAGACACAAGGTACACCTTTAATTACTGATACAATTATTTCCATCAATGTATGGGGTATGTTGTAGAATCCCATGAATTACATAATCGCCTGCAGGTAGCATTTATGTCATTATCCATGTATCATAGTCACAAAACCACATGCTTTTTACTGAGGAAGTCTTTACTGTCATTTCTGTACACTTCTCTCCAGAAACTCTCCCGGGAATAACCTTCAAGATCTAAAGAGTTACAACTTTTATTTGCTGGCTTCTTCTTGAGTGCGCATGGAACCAGCCACTGCCTTGTCTGAGAACAAGCCCAGCCCTTAAAACTAGCATACTTCCTATCCACATTAATTCTGATCCCTATCAGGCATGGGGTAGTTTGTCAGAGGTAGGATCATTCTGGATTGCAATGATAATGCAGGGAGTTTTCAGCATGTGACGATATTTGATTTTTTTATTTGATTTTTTTTTCCTCCTAAAACAAGCAGTGAGAAGTTACTTTGCATTCAAGGTTGCCCTACAGTTTGGTAAATATGGTACTCTGAAAAAAAGAGGAAAAGAATAGCTAAAGCTGATTAAAGCTGCAGCAGTGTTCTACCGAAGAGCACATTTTCAGTCTGATTGGCATGTTGGCCCCCCAGAACACATAACATATACTACTCGGTATTTACATTAGGATGTTCCCTTTCTTTTTCTGAGATTACTGAAAACTTGACATGTCCACAGCATTCTGAGTAGTCTTTGAAAGTTATTTACAGGTAACAGGAAGGGATCTGGTTGCCTCTTATATTTGTCTTGAGTCTTCCAATTGAAATATTCAGGCAGTGTGAAAACTTCATTTGTATCTGCTTAGTCAAAAGAAGCCCATGACCAAAACCTGTTCAGCAGTCAAGCCCAAGAAGTAAAGGGACAATGGAGATAGATATAAAAAATCATTAGAGGAATTGGAACAGATTGAAGAACTGAAACATGCATACATCAATTCTTGAGCAACATAAAACATTTAGCTGCTTCTTGGTTTCATGTAGTACTCGCAGAATCACAGAATCATAGACTAGTTAGGGTTGGAAAGGACCTTAAGATCATTCAGTTCCAACTCCCCCTGCCATGGGCAGGGACACCTCACACTAAACCATGTCACCCAAGGCTTTGTCCAACCTGGCCTTGAACACTGCCAGGGATGGAGCATTCACAACTTCCATGGGCAACCCATTCCAGTGCCCCACCACCCTCACAGTAAAGAGCTTCCTCCCTATATCCAATCTAAGCTTCCCCTGTTTAAGTTCTAACCCATTATCCCTTGTCCTATCACTGCATTTGGTATTCTTACTGCTATGGAGGACCAGAATCAGCCTCAAGATGCTGAGGCTGACAAGTTCCCTCTCCAGGAGTAGGGGGGAGGGGTGGAGAAGAAAGGGGGAAGTGAGCAAGCAGGTGCATGGCTCCAAGTTACCAACTGGGCTTAAACCAGGACAGACATTTAAATGCTACCATACACTGAAAATGTTTAAAACCAGCATTTTTATAATATTCCTTACATCTTGAAGCCTCTTGTATCTTGAAAGCAATATCTAATACTGAGAAAAATAATGCTCTCATCAGATCTCCTAGAGAAACATGCAAGAACAGAATAATCACAGTATCTTTGATGGATTATTCATTATTTGAACTGTACCTATTCAACATTTGAGTTTTGCTGAACTGAAACAGCTACTTAAGCTAATATTTTTCCTATACATAAGCTGCACTAAATTAAAAAAAAAAAAAAGAAAATTCTGGTTTTACCCATATTCTAATGTGAAATTTTGAAGAGCAAATTCTTGCAAAGTTTTTCAAAATGAAAGTCAACACCTCAGAGGAAATGTAAAACTGCCAGATGACAGCAAAACTAGTTTATAAAAAAGATTATTAAATATATTTGGATATTATCTATTCTTTGCTTTCTGCTGTTTGCACACATCTCTTGGTAATACAGTACTTAATGTAAAATTCTGGAACTGTTATTTAGTGCAAGCTCCAGACTTAGCAAAAAGAGTTATTTATGAGTAAAGTGTGATCGTTTCTACATGAATTCCAAGCAGTTTACCTAACAAATGAAAAAATACAAGTCAGCAACAGCCACAGTTTTTGACTGTTTCCTATAAACCCAAGAGTGTAACACTCTTGCATTAGAATCAAGGATTGAGAAAGGTAATAAGTACAGAACAAATACAATATCCTTAACCCAGTAATTTTACAAGCCAAGGACAAGGCAGAAGACAAAAGGTAGATTTGATGCAGGTGTCAACACATATTGAGGTGGTAGGCATCACCAAAACTATCTTAAAGGTAGTATCTTACAAGAAAGGTACCTCAACTATGGCTAAGTTTTATGTAAGCACCATGAGAAAATAAAATTTTAGGAGCAAGTATTATGGATAGTTATCCATCCAAGGAAGCAGAAAACAGTATAGAAGTCCTGGTGAAAACATTACAAGCCAGGAAACCCATCATCTATGGCTGAGAAAGTCAGAGCAACCCCAGATGGCATAGCACAGGTATTCCTTCATAACAAGGGTGCCACAGAGTAGGGAAAGGGATGCAAGGGGAAGTTGATGGAGTTAAAATGATGAGTTTGTAAAAATCATACTTCCAACAGCTTTCTGAAGATAAGGCCAAAGAGGAGGCCTTACAGTAAATAAGAGGGGAGGTAACTGGAGCCTGGAATCATAGAATCATAGAATAGTTAGGGT
>JBCJKH010031919.1:7668-18715 GCA_039877255.1 Loriculus beryllinus
TGAACACTGCCAGGGATGAAGCACTCACAACTTCCTTGGGCAACCCATTCCAGTGCCTCACCACCCTCACAGTAAAGCATTTCTTCCTTATATCTAATCTAAACCTTCCCTGTTTAAGTTTTAACCCATTACCCCTTGTCCTCTCACTAGAGTCCCTAATGAAGAGTCCCTCCCCAGCATTCCTATAGGCCCTTCAAATACTGGAAGGCTGCTATGAACCGTTCAAATACACACTTCACTAAAAGACAACGAAGGTTAAATCATACACTGTAAAATATAAGGGAGAAACCAGTTCCAGACACCCCCTGAAACCATACCAGAAATCCAAAGTATACAGTTATGTTTTAAAATCCAAACTTACTAAAAGGATATAGTCTCTCTTACTATGAGATTGTGCACCACAGCCACTTAATTATAGTTAAAACTCATCAGTATTTGCCTCAGCTTCAATTGTTTCCATTCTGTTTTCCAAGTTATTCTGGGTCCTATTTATTTCCACAAAACCAAATGTGTTATTTCACTGCAAAACAGAACACAAAGTAATACATCTTACCACCATAGTGGGTATCAAACAGTCCCACTCCATCCTCATCTGCTGCCATGATACAAACTTCCTATGGCTTCCCCATCTACAAGTAAAATATCAGAAGAAAGACAAAGAGATTAATTGACCCTTTCAGAACAGCATTGTAAACCAGAAGCATCCTGAAATAAGTCAGTTATGCCTGAGCTACCTGTGGCCCTTGCTGTTCAACAAAATCCAACACCAGAATGAGAAAACCCTTACATCAAGATAACAGAAAGCTCTATCAAGAAAAGGAAGAAATTACCTATCCTGTATTAATTATAAAGATCTTCAGCTGTATATTTTATTCATATGTACCAAATAAAGATCTATAAAGAAATTCTGGTATGAAAACAAGCACTACATTGTATGAATAGGTTATATGAAGGTGTATCTTAACCAGCTAAAACATTCTGATTTGATAATTCTGATTGCTTTTCTGCTGATCATTTCAGAGCAAATTTCCAAATCTGACACCACCAGCCAAACCAGTAATGAGCACTATCAGGCAAGTAACATTTTGGCTGCCACAGTATATAGCAATGCCTGGCCACAGGACGTACAGTATCTTCCACAACAGCTATTACAAAAAGACTTTACAGGCACACACGCTTGTGGCACTGACACACAAGCTCCTCTGAAGGGAGCGCAGCTGCCTGCCACACTAACGGACCCCCTGCATGGGGAAGAGAAGCACGGGAGAAACTCGGGTGCCGGGGAGCGGGGAGCACCAGCCCGGTGCTGGGCGGCAACACCGCCAGCCCAGATGCAGCAGCGGCCCTTGCCCACTCCCCAGGCCTCACCCGCTCTGCACGGGCGGGAAGGGGCTCCCGCCAGCCCCAATTCCTGTCACGGCGGAAGCGCCCGGGACCTCCGGGGCTCAGGGCGGGAGAACCGCTGATAGCGGCCCAGCCGCCCGGCACGGGCGGACCGGAGCGGGCAGGCTGCTCCTGGGGAAAGGAGAGGACGGCAGGATGCCGTGAGAGCCAGGGCGGCCAAGAACGGGCCGGCCCAAACCGAGCCGAACCGGGCGGCGGGATCGGCGCAGGGGTAATGGGAGAAGGGAATGGCACCCGCGCAGGGCAAGGCGGCGCCGACCCCCCGCCAGGCCGGCGGAGACGGGGAAGGGACTGAAAGGGAGAGGGGGGAACGGTCCCACTCAGCAAGCGGCCACAGCGCAAGACCCTCACCCACCGGTCAGCCACGCACCGCCACCTCCGGCCCACGACTCCCCACCGGTCTCCGCCGCCGCCACTGGTCCCGCAGGCCGGGCGCCGAGGGGGCGGAGCTCCCGGCAACGGCAGCCAACCCCCGCAGACGCACAGCGCGTCCCCGGCCGCGACGTCAGGCAAAACCCGCCCCCCGGCATGAAGCACTTGGCGCCAAAGGGAGAAGCGCGAGAGAGCCCCGCCCCTTGCCTGCCTGGCTCCCTCCGGCCCTGCCCGGCCCGGCCCCTGCCTCAGCTCCGAGCGCGGGAAGTCGCGGTGACCCCGGCCCGCAGGCCGAGCCCTCCTGGAAGGGCTGTGGAGAGGGGAGCGGAGCGGCGGCAGGAGGCCGTGGGACGGCCGCGCTGCTTCACCTGGTGGGAGTTGGGCGCGGGGAGCCGCGCTCCGCTGCTATGGCGGGACGGGTGTGAGGCAGCTCCGATGGCTCTCCCGGAGAACCTGAGGTTTAAGTCCGGCTTCTGCTCTCGGCGAGCCTGCTGTCTAACCTGGCTGGAAACATCGTTAGCGTTTCAGAGCCGCGCTGGGGCTTCGTGAACAGGCTGCGGACGGCGAGAGGACTCGGGGGCAGAGTGACGTGTAAATAAATGCTAGCGTAATGCCAGCCTTCCTCCTCCCGAGCCTGAACCGCCTGTCTGGGTTAGTCACCGTCCGGCCTCGCTCAGGGCTCTGACGGCTGCCGTGACCTAGATTTAAAGGGCCTCAGGGTGAGCACTGTGGTCCACGGCCCTTGACTCGGTCTTCTATCAGCAAGCCCGGCAGTAGCGACGAAAGGCACTCTCTGGGAAGCAGGGAATAGGGCAGGACGAGGACCCCCAGCACCGTGAGAAAGCGGAACAGACTCGCTCCGCTCCCGGACGGGCTGCCTCCTGCTGCCTGCGGAGTCGCAGATGCTGGGAGACTACATCTCCCGACATGCATCGGGCGCCCACCGCCCCGGAGACTGCGTGCCGCTCTGAGCAGCGCATGCTGGGAGTTGTAGTTTGTCGTGTGAGGGTCCCGTCACGTGAGAGTCTGTGACGTCGCGGGTGGGTGACGGCAGCGGCGGCGGAGCGGAAGCTGGGGTTGAGGTGCGTGTCTGCCCGGCGCCCCACGTGCTGCCGGCGGCTGGCGCGCGCCCCTCCCGCCGCTCCCCTCAGCCCTGCCCGCGCCCAAGCGGCGGCAGCAGGAGGATGGCGGCGGACCTGCGGTTCTGTCTGTCGGGGCCGCTGCAGCTGGTGGCCCGCCGGAACGAGAAGAGCAGTGCGGAGCTGAGCAGGTTCCTGGCGAAACAGGTGAGCGGGCACCGGCCTCCGTCCCTCCCTCCCTTCGGGCGGGTCTCACAGGGGCCGCTGAAGGAGGGAAGGGGACGCACTCTACCCCGCCTCATGGCCTTCTCCTCCCGGCAGCTCTGAGTTCCAACCGGAGACCCTTCACGCCCTTGGGCGGCAGGCGGGGCGGCTCGCGGCTCGCTCCCCTCTTTCTCTCTCTTACTTTCCGTGTGTGCTTGTTTCGGTTTCTTCCCTTGCCCGCCCTTTCCATGGTTGTGGGAGCGGAGCCCTGTGAGGCAGGTTTTCTCCCTCCCGGGCAGGCGGTTTGCCCCGCAGTTAACGTCTCCAGTGTCTTAAGGTGACTCTGAAAGCGTGCTAATGAGACGTGGTATGTTGTTAACGAGCACCGGGGCAGCATGTTACCCTGCTGCTATTTTCATTAAAATAGCCTGTGGGTTAAAAAGACAGGGGAATAGGTTTTCTAGGTTTTGTTCCCTTTTCTTCATCACAGTGATGCTGGGAATGTGTTCTGTTTTCACTGTCTTAATGCTTTGGCTATCCTAAATGTGAAAAGCATGCCTGCTACCTAGGAGAGTTGAGCCTATCTCATTTCTGTCTCTGAAACACTCAAAGACATGTAATAATCAAGTATCAGCACGTCAGATTTTAAATTATTAATACTTTTCATGATAGAGGTTTTGAAGTCTCTAAGCTGTATACGCACTTTGGGGATCAAAATCCTTATTTCTCTTTGTCTAGGAAATGGCTCAGTTGTTTGAAAATGAAAAGTCTAGGTCATCGTATTTTTTACAGAATATTGTCTGAAATACTACCTCTTAGTTATGGTTAGGAAAGCCTTTTGTATGGGTAGTCAAGGTTCTCTGTTGGTAGACAGATGGCTTTTTCCTTCTGTCACTACAAATCATAGGATCAAAGTAAAATTTACATGAATATATATCCCTGTGTTGGAGAGTTGATGCTAATTGGTGGGAAGCAGTGATGAAGAGCTGCTATGCAAGGTAAAGAAACAGCTGAGAAATAGAGATGGGGGTGATGCAAATGTGTGTTCTAGCAGACATATGGAGTAGTGAACCAAAAGTGAGCCACTGTGACCTGAGACTGAGGAAGAGAGTGCACCCTTGCCCTTCTGGTGACTGTTTTGAGATATACTGAAGGTTTAAAAGTCTTGCTAAGTGGAAGTTATTTAAGAGTGATTATATATATATGGGGTCTGGAACAGCACATTAAAGACCAGTGACATGTTCTTTTGAAAATGGCATTGTTATTTCCAAGCTTGGAAGCTACAGGTATGGTAGACTTATCTTGCCACTAGCCAGCAACTGGTTCCAGTCATCATTTCCTGATTTCCTACCAGTTGCTTTGTATGTAAGTATATATGTTCTAGATTCTGGAAATCTAAAACACTCTGTGCTGTTTAGCTTTAACTGCACTTCAGCTGGTGACTTCAGCATCCCAGAATGGAATGGAACTTGCCCACAAGTGCTAAGTAAGGAACAAACAGTCTTTTGAGATTCATAGTAAGGCACCATTCATGTGGTGATGGAAGATCTTGTTCTCTATGCTTCAGTATGAAATAGGAATGGAGCCATTTCAGTGTAGAGTATTTGTATACTGTTAACTCCGCAACAGTTGAGCAAATTTCTTTGTTCTTAATGAGGGAAATGAGATGAAAAGCTCTCTAGTCTTCTTTTTTTCCTGCCTTTTTTAACATATAGATAGATAGATAGGTAGAACAAGCAAACTATATAAGCAATATCAATGCAGAATTCCAAACTGCTGGAATGTGCTTTTGGTTCTGTGTTACCAAAGATCTGATTGTATCAGAATGTTTTCCTGCATAGATCCAAACGCAGATTTTGTGCAAATGCATTCATTTTGGCTCTCTGGGATGGTGCAGTTTCAGTAGAGAAGTTCATTAATATGAAGGTTAAAATGCTAGTAGGAATGGAACTTCAGAGCAACCTTGTTTATTTCTGCCCTTCACATCTGCCACCATGCATATATGGAAAAATATCAACTAAAAAAGCCCCAACCATTTTGGATATTTCCTCTGTTTTATCTGCGGAACCATCTTAAGTAAATTGGAGATCTGTGCACACCATTCTGAATCTCCTGTTCTGTTGGTGTTTTAGCTTGGCAGCTGTCATTTCCCTTTCATTTTCCTGTGCAGCAGCGAAAAATCAAAAACTGTTTTAATAATAACTCCAATTTCTTATTTATAGCCCTTCAGTCTTAGCATTTGATGTTGAGATCTACCTTTATTTTAATAAATACAGCAAAAAAGAGGTGACCTAGCTTTCCCAAATTCACCCACCTTCTCACTGGCTGCAAGAAAAATGTTCTGACATCCTGGCAACTAAGGCAGACTGATTTATTTTCCTAAAACATGACGTTTGCTTTTTAGTTCAAAAATTAATTAGGCTTTACATCATGTAGCATTGTAAGTAAGGGAGTGTATTCTTATCTTTCAGCGTCTATTTTTTGAAGAGCTGTGATTCTTGGGAAAATGGTTTGTTAATAAATACACTGATGCCAAGTCAGAATGTTATCACTGTTCTTGAGGGAACAGTCAGTTCAACTATCGAATGCAATGTGTTGGAGGAGGAGTAGGAAGCCCTACCTTGCTTTGGCAGTAGTCGAAACTATCTTGTTCTCTTTGTGGGTCTGCATACCTCTCTGCCTTTTTAATTGATTTTTTTTTTTCTTGAAATATGTGGGTTACAGGGAGAGGTCAGCCTCATGTTTTACTTTATCTTACTGAAGACAGCCACCAAAAAGAGCAGTCCTACTCCATTTTCTTTTTGCCTGTTCCCCAAGGCCAGACCACACCTTTCTGTCACTTTTATCCTGAACCCAGTGAGTGTGCTGATGTGGAAAATCCATTCAAATTTCTCACACAGTGGAAGACTGGGAGAAGGATTAACTTGGATCATCTTGCCAAATCGATTGCTGCACAGTCGTATAACCATAGACCTGTTGTGTGATGCAGTGGAGCCAAGAACATGTATTCTTGTGTTAGATGGGAAGACAGATTTTCTACATGCAGCCCTTATGCCCTCTCACTCTTTGGAAGTGTCCCACTGTTAAATCTCTGTATGGCATAAGGTTCTGTGGAAGCACCCCTGAGCCACAGTCAGAAATGAGGTGTTCACGTGGGCCCAGATTGTTCCTTGCCATGATCCTTTCTCTTAGTAATCTTGGTGTTTGGATTAAGCTGGTTCTTAATAAAGATTTCTGCATCTTGTGAAGCACTGAGTAGATGTACTGTGCAGGCTGGGAAGGAGATGGAACATGCTGCTAGAGGAGCAACTGGGATTGTGTTTGACTCCAGGTCTCACTCCTAGCTGTGCTTGTCTTTAATGTCTCTTTCATTATTAATACATAGTGTGTATATATTCTGTATTTAGAGGGACATTCTTCTGTGATGATTTCTTAAAGCAGCTATTTAGAATGGTGGGTATGGATTTACTATCCTAGATTAGAATACTAGAATTAAACGCTTTCAGATGAGATGTCATTTGCTATTGAATGAGGAAGTTGGGTATTTCACAGAGCCACCTTTAGTTAACAAACCCTTTGACAGTATTCTTTTTCACAGGATTTTTAATTTAGACTCTGAAAGGCTTAGGAACCAAACAGACGGCTCCTTTGTAGTATGAGAATGTTGCCACTGTGATTTTTGAACAGCTTTATATGTCCTAAGGGTACTGTGTGCACTGGTTAAAAATCTGCTTTCTCTCTCAAAATTGATAGTGGGGAATGCATTTGTTGTACAGTAGTCATGTAACTACAAAATTTTACTGAGCCACATTATTTATTTACAATTTTATTTTTAACTGTTTATTTGATGTTGAAAGCTCTGGTTAATAAATTAAGCACCTCTGGTTGTGCTTTGTTTGAAAACCAGAGCTGTAACTGATTTCAAATATATACTTCATATATATTTGAAGTTTATCTGGAGTTTGTCTCCAGTTTTTTTGAGCCATGCTGCCTTTGAGCAGCCTGTCATTCATGTTGCTACTCAAAATCTTATCCCCTGTAGTGAGCACTGTCTTGCTTGCTCTGGGATGAATGCAGACCTTCGGCTCCTTTAAAAAATTATTTTTGATGCTGCTCTGGCTTTGAGAGGAAGGTAAACTCGTGTTTGGTAAAAATAAACACAAAGCGTGTAAGAAACTGCTTGCAATTAGTGGGATGGTTTCGATGTTTGTAGTGTATGGACTGCAGTTTCCCTTATTTCTTATGTGCTGTTAGGGAATGGATGTCTGGGAACTTGAACAGGCACACATGTACTCTAGAAGGATGTTGAGAGTGGTATAACCTGAGAAGGTCACCATGTGAAAGGCAGTAAATGGTACCTCTGCAGGCTATTTATCTTGTAACAATGAAACTCTCTCATCTGCAGGCCCAGGCTCAAAAGTAACAAAAGTCTAGGTGAGGCAGAAATGGGCTGCAGGTGTTGCTGAAATGAAAGACTGGCTGAATCAGAGTGTTTCTGTAGCAGTTTGGCAAGTGCTTGCTTTGTTTGGAAAGCTGCCTTGCCTAGCTGTATTTATTTATGACCTTGCTGAGGAAGACAAAATCTTCTTGATAGGATAAGAGTTCATTTGGAAAGGGAGAGGAGAGCAGAGCATCAAAGTAAAGAGTAAAACCAACATGGTGCAAATTCATAATCCCAATACAAATCAAGATCACTTATGTGGCATTATATGCTAAATATCACAAAGTGATCCAGCTGATGCTTGGATAAAAACGTGAGCTCAAAAACCAGAGAAATTTGAGCGTAAGACACAAGCAATGGGTTGTTGTTCTTCAGTAACAGATTTAGAAGGTTGGGGGGGATGTGAGGGAGTGGTTTCATGTGTGGGGGTTATGTTTGGTCTTTTTTTTGTTTTTCTAGGAGGTGTGAATGTTTTCCATCTATTCTAAAGTACAATATTTTGTTTTGCACTAAAGGGCCATTTTTATATAAAACTAGAAAAAAAATCTCAACTTCAAACTGTAGATACATGCTGCTTGTTGTTAAGAGCATTTCTCTCTCTGACTGCTATCAGAAATACAGAAATAAAGCTGTGATCATGACTGGTTTTTCAAAAAGTGATGGTGAACATGTTGCAACTCACTTTTTTAAAATCTCAGATTCTAAAGGTTTTATGGCTCTTGTGAGACTGAGCTGCTGAGACCATGGGAATTCTGTTAACAAAGATACATTAGTTGTTACAACATTTTCCTGCAATTTTTTCTTCAAGTAATTCAGTTTATCTTTTAGCTGTAAAATACAATTTAGGAATTTTGGACTTTATTGTAATTCTTATTTAGTATGTCATTCTGCTTCCCCATTTTTTCATTATGGAGAGCTTTATCAAGTAAGTACTTCCACTGGGAATTTTGGGCTCCCTTCTAATTTCTGAAAGATTTGATCTGTAAAATTCACTATGAATCCGGCATGAATAGTTCTGAAGTTAAAAGTCAAAATCATTGCCCATCTAACCTGTTCTTGCCTTCCATTCCTCTAGATTTGGACTCAGCAGGATCGGCAGTTCATCCTTGATGCTTTAGCGCAGTTATTATTGGATAAAGAATGTACTCTGTTGATAGGCCGTCAAGTTCGGCCAATCTTGTTGGATTTGTTGGAAAGAAATGCAGAAGCCATTAAAGCTGGTGGCCAAATCAACCATGATCAACACGAAAGGCTGTGTGTAGCCATGAGCAAGCTGGTTGCTCACCACCCTGATGTTTTGCCGTGAGTAATGTAGTGTCTCTTTGTGCAGTGTTTGAACGTAAGGAGCATGTGCCTGTCAGTGTTCACTGGTCAAGAGAGGTGGTGATACAATTTGGGTTGTCTCACATGACAAATGTGTTTTGAATCGAAAGAATTATTTAGAAAACACAAGTTTTAAAGACAGCTTATTTAGATTAAATTGTGTTATAAGATCTAATGTGATTTTCATCTTAATGATCAAAAGAAGAGCAAAATAGGTGAAAATAGTTTACAACCGAAATTTCTGCATTTAAGATTAGACTTGTGGGCCAGTAGAATACAAATTTACATAAGAAGGAATCAGTATTACTTTTTCAGAAAACAAGAGCAAAGTGATTTCAACAAAGGCAGGACACTTTCCCATTGATAATTAAATAACTATTTTTTATAAGATAAAGTACATTGTCAGCTGACTGCTGAAGTAGTTGTCTGTCTGAAGTGCAAACAAAGTCAAACATAGGCCGTAGTTCTCAGTATGCTGTCAATGACAGTCTTGGGACCTCTGTTCTGACACTTTTATTAGTGGTTATTTTCCTTTCTTCTGGCTTAGATATCTGTGTTCCATCTTTCTCTCTCTCTCTTTGTTTTAAAGATTTGCTTTAAGATATTTTAAAACTACATCACCAGTTTTCCAAAGGCTATTCCTGGAGAGCTCAGATGCAAACACAGTCCGATATGGGCGCAGACGAATGAAGTTACGGGATCTCATGGAGGCAGCCTATAGATTTTTACAGAAGGAGCAGTCTATTTTCCGGGAACTGTGGGACTGGAGTGTGTGTATTCCACTCCTAAGGAGTCATGACACTTTAGTCCGTTGGTAAGTTAATACCCCCAGATCTTTTCCATTGAAAATATGTATCTGTATCTTAGATTGTCTTTAACAGTGTTCAAATGCAAGTAGAAAAATCTTCAAATAATACCAGAAAAATCTGTACTGATGGTATCTGTATGTATGCTTCTTACCCGATGTTTTGAAAGCTGTAGTGATCTGTCACAGGGTGGAACTTGAGCTGGCTCTTAGTCATGCTTAAAGCTGTGGTCTGGAGAATCTTTTCAGGTAACTTCAGCTTACCCAATGGGAGATGGTGAATTTATCACTTCACCTCTACTGTAAGCCTTTGGGTATACTGCATGCATTCTAGCATGTTATCCAAGAAAAAAAGAGAGATTCATCTACTGTCACTTCAATTTATGTTGCAATAGTATATTATGCTATCTTGTATTGATACACTATTAGCGAGTTGTTTTGCTTTCTATTGCTTGTATATAGATGTCTTGGGTACTGTAAAGCTTGATTTATTTAAGCTAAGCTTTCTTATTGGCATTGTTGCAGACTTTGCATGTGGTTTTGATCAGATGTTTTATATTAAGTATCTGCCCACAGGGCTTCAACCTGGTCACATGATCTACCTTATTTATCTGAGTGGTAGTATTGTTAGTGCCTTATATTTAGTTAAGAAAAGGTCTCTAATAGTCTTCATTTAAAAAAAACCAACAGAAATTCAGAATTATGTTTGTAACACACAAGTTTGAAATAAGGTGTATAATTTAGGAAGGGCAGGAACTGGAGTGTCGTGAAATCTATCAGCCATTTACGAGGCTCTTCAGGATGACATATACTTAGGTAGTCTTAAAAAAAGAAATAGAATTTCTGGTTCATTGACTGGAATGGGTTTATGTGGTGTTCAGCTAATAATCTTAAGTAAGTGAATCAGTGGACTTTTAAATTTTGTCCTGAACCAACCTTCTTCTGACAGCTCCCACTGCCACACCAAGCTCATTGAAAGCTTTATTTCTTGGAAGGTAAAACCAGTGCTATGATAATGAAATTTTAATGATTTGTATTAAATGTTCTTTTGTTGTGACACAACTACAATGGGAGTCGTTTGCTTCTTTTGGCACTGAGTCTTGAAGTCATTGTGTTAGAGTTATTTTAGAAATAGCATGGAATAGAAAGTAATTTTGAAAGAAAGCGGTAGGAGGAGAAGAAAAAAAATCAGGCAAATAAAACTTCATTTTCATTGTCTGATGTGTTAATCTCCATTTACCTGGGAAAATGTTCTCCTTTACTGTATTTCTATTGATCAGTCAGTCCTTCAGAGACAGCTTAGCTAGTTGGTGTATAAATGATAAAGTATGCCATGATAGAATGGCTTTCTCGGCTGAGCAGCAGTCTTCAGCAGGAACATTTGAACTCTGTTCCCACAGAGAAAGAGCTAGGGGAGAA
>JBCJKH010031920.1:0-10402 GCA_039877255.1 Loriculus beryllinus
AAACAGACCTGTGACTGAAGCTGAAAAATGTACTTCTGACAAACCCTTCTAGCAGCTGCAAAATGAGCAATGGGGACATCTTGGGTTCTTTATTAATTTAGAGGCAGTGAGAAAGTGGGACTGAGTTTCTTAAAACTGTCCCAGCGGCTTTTCAGAACATGAACTAGACAGCTGTGTTCATCTTTTCCGGAGACAAAACAAAGATGACTTTTGGTACCAGTGTAACTTATTCTTCAGCTAACAAGCTGTCCCTCTAACTCAAGAATTGGCCTCAGTGGTCACTGTCTCTAACCCCACATCAGTTCTGCGCTAGCAGGTATGTGACAGGAAAAGGAACAGAAAGGCTGCAAGAGGTTGGTGGCCCTGCCAGGCTGCCTGTCTGGGGAAAGCACTTTACAGCTGTTCATAATAATGCTGAACTCTTGAATTACTGTGATTTTCTAGGAAAAAGGGAATCCTTAGTGGAAATGCATTGATCTAACAGGAAGGGCACAAATTCCCATTGTTATGTGAGCAGCTGATACCATATAATTTTTCATGCTGGAGCCTTCTGAGGAAAAAGGAGCAAATATTTCATTCACTGCTCTCAGTTTCTGCTTTTTGCTGCTGTGTATTTTTAACAGCATTAATTATTGTTTGGCACTTGTTCTTGAAGTGTTCCCTATGAGTCAGGCTAAAAGTTAATGCGCACCTAATAACAATACAGAGGCAGCCAATTAGTAAAAATGCATCAAAGCACTGTGCAATGCAGCCATACCAGCAGTTTATAGAGGACCTTTGGTGTAATTACTGGGGCTAAGATGTCAAATGATTGAACAAACCAGCAAATCAATGAACTGTGCATATACAGACTATTAAAATCTAGAGCAGCACGGGATCTTAAGGTATCAGTCAACACATTTCTCTGCAGTGAGTCATTTTTGGCAAAAGTTTGCGGAGAGGTTTTGAAACCACCTCTGCTGTTGATTTTAAGAACAAAGCCTAGGCAATCTATGCCAATGCTTACTCACCCAAACCATGAGAATTTTCCCGACATCTAATTTAAATCTACCTTCCTCAAATTTAAGGTCATTGCGTCTTCTGTTAGCCTCAGTCAACATGAAGAACACGTTGTTTTATTCTTTATGCTGCAGCCTTTCACAGACTTCACATACAAGCATATGTTGCACAGGGTCACTGCTCTTAAAGCTCCAGTAGTGAGTGGCATCACGTCTGAATAGGGTCTGCACCATTTCCAGAGGTGTAAACAGCTTGTTAAACCCTGAGGGCCAATGTATTCTAGCATATTCTAGCTCTGTTACCTAAACTGAGATAGAGGCTCTCATTTATCTCATCGAAGAGGCTGCTAATATGCAGGACTGGTATCATTGCCTATTGGCCTTATATATCACTTAAGTCAGAAATACATACTTAATTCTCTTCTTAAATGTAAGCACAAATAGCTAACCCTTGCTTTAGCTGAAGCCTGAGCACAGGCTTCACTTGCATATTGTAAGAATATTGATATTTTATTTCTTTGCAGGTTTTTTTTGTTTGATGTATTTAAATCATATACCTAGGAAAAAAAACCCAAACAAACAAAAAATACATAAGCAGAACTGATATTCAACCTTAGGAAAATATCTAAATGAGGCAAAAAATCCCCAGACCAGACTTTTAAAGTTTGGGATATTGTCCCAACAGCAGAAAAATTACAGAGGCTGCTGGAAGAGGAAAGTTTTTTAAAGTTTCCTGCTTGCTTTGTTTTCTAGCTTAGAGTCCTGAAGCTAAAGTCATTGCTGACCTCTAACTGATACTACAAAGTGAAAATGAGGACATTCTGATGGGAAAATGGAGCTGTGTGTGTCATTGTGTGCAAATCATTAATGCTGGTGCCCACAAATAATTAACTAGTCATGAAATTTTCAGAGACTTAAAGAGAAAACCAGCTATTTAATTTCACTGCTTCCCTGTGATGCATAAGTTGTACTTTTAAAATGAATGTTCAGTTCAGTGGGGAATCTCAAACTGGTGGTGCCCTCAGAAATCGCTATAGCAGGCTGAATGAAGCCTTAGTGCTTTCAGTACATGGCACACAGCAGGAGGTGAGGAAGATAATACAAACAGCACGGTTACAACAGCCTCCTTTCCTGTGTACACATCTCCTTATCTATACCATCTATTAGCAGACATCACATGGGAACCAGAAGCTAAACAGAAACACCTTAGGTGATTTCAGAGCTGTTTCCATCAAAAAGAAGGTAGCTGAAAAACACGCAACACAAAACAGGCAAAAAGCAAGGTGCTGAAAAATCTCTGGAGTGAAAAAAAAAAATGTTCTGTGAGGTAGAGATCTGAGTATTTTGCAGGTCTGTAACAGTGATGGCAGACTTCTCTCAGGAACTCGGCTTTATAGGAAAAGTACTTTTGAAGACTGAAACTAAACGAAGAGCATTAAACCCTTTCTTCAGTGAAAAGTCTTTCTCAGGGTTCATACTTTAATATCCTCACAGATCCAGCTTGGCAATAAAAGAAATACCTGGGTAACGTCCTCAAACAGCCTACCTGCAGTTCAGGGACGCTACCTGTGGAGGCTTGTGGCTTCTTATGCGTCTGCTGCAGCACGTCCTGGATGGAGGGTGCTGGGATGGAGCGTGTTGCACTGAGCCCTCTTCCCCTTGCCTGTTGGAAGGTGGTTAAAGGCAAACCCCAAAACTTCGGCTCTGAAAAGAGGTTTTTCCACATCAAATCCACTTGGCAAACATCTATCTGTAACACTGTATTTGTTACCCTGAATCCTCTATTCCCAGTTATTTCACATGAACAGTGGCGGAAGTCACTTGCATGGTATCCAAGCAGACAGCTTCACTGAACTAAACTAATTAATCTTATCTTATTGCTGTTTACAATTGTTTTTTAAATAGAGAGTTACTGACCCCAGAGCCCATTACAGCTCCTCTGTCTGGAGCACTTTATACAGATATGTTACACATTTATCAGAGCTGCTTTTGTTTCTTAAAATAATGTTGTGAAGCTTCTCCATTTCATTCGTAACATATTATTTTCCACTTCTTGCTGTCAACATTGAGTTCACATTATGTTCCCCCTGGATCTCATTTTCCTTCAGTTTTAATAACGTTGATACCACCCATGTGTGCCTCCTAGTTCTAGTGCATTACTCAAATTTTGCCACTAGGTGTCATCAAAACGCACACCAGCACCACGGCTCCTCACTTTCTGAGAGATTTTGGAATTCTAGGAAGAAAAAAAGAGAAATTCTCATTACCTGCCAATAAATTGACACAGCAGTAAAGGGGCCACACTTCTGATTCCCCCCATGTCTTTATCTGATTAACTAGACTTTTGCATTACAGCAATAAGATGCAAACAGCACGCTCCAAACGTTTGCACCGCGGGTTGTTGGCATCAGTGTACCTTTGGTTTAATTCAGAATTATTCTAAAGTCTGCCTGGGTTTACAGTGCTCATCAACATGCCTAAGAAAAGTCTTTTGCTTTGTGTCAGGCCTTCCTGGCTTTTCAGAGCTCCCAAATACACAACACCTTCAAGATGAAAAAGAAGCATGAATTGAAGAGGCATCAAATAACACATTTATTCCAGGATTTCACTTAAAAAAACATTTAAATCCCCTCCTCTCCACCCCTCTAGTCAGTGTATAGTGAAGCAATTTATTTTTCAAGGGAAAAGTAGCTCTTCATCTCTGTTCTCCATTGGCCCTTCCCCAGATTTTCACTTTTTTAACAAAAATGTTAATTGCTACCTATCACAACCTTACTGCCCGTTTCTGTATGCTGCCACTTGTTCAGATCTCCTTTTCTACGTAATTTACTGCATAGGGGAGTTCTTCTTTTTAAATCACCTGAACCACAAGCTTGAATAAAAGCAATAGCCTTGAAGTGCAGACATAAACTTGCCCTGAATTCATATAAACCAGGCACTGCAGGACTTGCTGTGTGCATGGGGGCAAAGCAAACCTAGCCAAAGGTTTGCCAAAGTGGCACAACCACCAGATTCCAGCCATGGCCAGGCAGTACTTGTGGGTCAGCTGTGGTGGAGGCCCTATCAACTGCGCTGCACCCGCAGCATCCTGCACCCACTTGCTGCCAGCTCTGCCAAGCTGGTTTCAGTTTGTCTGGCACTGGCCAGGTGATTCACAAGAGCCAAACACAGGGAGAAATTCACCCTTTCATTTTCTTAAATATCATCTATTAGCAAATTACAGAGAGCATGTTGCAGTAACAAAGACCAGTGGCACCAAAGGTTCTAGTATCTTTCAGAAAAGCAAATCAGCATCAAGGCACAAATAAATGACACATTTCCAAGTTTGTTATTTGCTTCACCTCACACAAGCTAAAAGATTTTCATTAATTTGTCATTCCTGCAAGGTGTAGGTTTTGGATTTTTACATTTTGAGGTGGATTAGCTGCACTGGATGCTACCTTTTAGTTCAGCTGACTTCTTGACTGGACCAGCGCAGGACCCTGCTTCCTTCTGGGATCTAAGGGAAACAACCTATGTCATCATTTGCAGTTATTCTTATGTGGGGCAGGTAGCAGTTCCTCCTTCGCTCACTCAGTCTCTTCAGAGGTAGAAAAAAACCTGATTAAACAAGGATAAGCAGAATCTCAGTCTAGAAATCCTCTACCTTTTCCTGCATCTGTGATGTCCAGAATTGGTACAGAGGACAGAAGCATGACAGGGAGAAAGAATCACGGGTCAGTTTCAAGTACGTACAGAAGTCTGGGAAATTCTGGCCTATGCCTTTGTCTTGTGTGAGATGGCTATTTCCATGAAACTCAGGATTCCACAAACTGAATTTACTTTTAAATATAACCCCTAGATTTCTCACAGGACAAGTTATTTTTAATATCCCATCTATTTGACCTAGATTTTTTAGACTGCAAATTGCAACGTTTAAATTAAATTTCTAAAGAAAAAATAATTAAATTCAAAAATCAATCACAGGGCAATTTCACATTCAGTTCATTTAAGGTCAGGGTGCTGCTGTCTCAGAGAACATAAGTTATGCTAGTTTAAGTTTTCTTAATGGACCAAGTTCAGAAGTGGTGTGAAATTAGGCATAATTACATACTGGTTAATGAGTCTAAATTTGCATGTAGCATACATATTGAGAGGTATGCACTCATTTACATCCTCTTTGGCTTGCTTATTAGTTGGACCCAAGAAGACAAGGGGCAGGAATTGCCACCAGGAGTTTGGGATGGTTCAAAAGGACATAGCTGAAGCGGACAAGTACCTGCTTCCCTCCTGCACCGGCAGGCACACAAGGCCAGGACTTGGCAGGGAGATCAAAGGTTGCTTCCCAAGGGTATTTTTGCTGCTACACAGGAGTTGCTGTGTTAGATGTGACTGTGCTGTAGGTGACTAACCTTTGCAATCCATATAGTACCATTTCAGTAGTTCTGCATCTTTCTAGTAGGCTTTAGGGAAAAACTTAATCCAGGGTGAATACCACCACAATCAACTGTTTCAAATTTTAGTCCTCTTCAGTCATCAACTCTGAGTTATGTTTTGAAGTTATGTAGAAAAACCTATAATAACCCAGTTATGGAGGTTCTTTAGTCTCACATCTAACTGATTCTCCAGCTGGAGGTACTTTGCACTTCCATCTATTTTTCAAACTGCAATAATTTCATTCAGCAGAGCATTTTCAACAGAACTTTGTAGTAGTATGAAGTATAAAGATTTTCTAAATGTGTATATGTATCTCCATTGTTCAGAGATCTTAACCCTGTGTAGTTTGTTTCTAATACGAAGCCTTAAATTCCAGATTTAAGGATTTGTATCTTTGTCTTTGAGGCTTTTTTCCTTTTTTGTTTATGGGCTCTGATTAATTAAGTATAAAAGTATTCCCCTATAAGAAAAGATCACTGATACTTTTATTATAGCATGAGAAATGTCAGTAAATGTTACATTTTTAATATGTCTTTGCATGAAGTAAAGTTTTATTATATAGTATATTTTTAAAATGCCTTGTTAGATTCTGTGGCAAACAATTTTATTAACTTGTAACAGTAAAATCTGAAGTAATCTAATTACTTTGGGAAAGTAATTTGAAAAATACTTTAGAAAAGTACTTTTTATTTTAATGATCTATTTCTGTTTAATCTGTGTTTTTAGGGAAGCAGTGTCAGTACAGCTGGCTTTCCTAATAAAATCATTCTTTGAGGTGAAGCATATGCGGTGTACTTTAAACAGGGCCTTGGTAGACTCAGTTTTACAAACATCCAGAACTTCTGCAACTTAAAGCTGCAGAAAAAGCAAGCTATTTGCATGTTTAACTTCACTCAGAATAACAGCAGCTGGTCGTAAGACGATCTATCTATCTGCATTACTTTCTTCACACTGAGATGCAGTGTGAATTAAATATCCCTAGTGCCAATGCGACTGATAGCCAAAAGATTTACACTTTTATTCCATAAGTTTTGCATGTCAAGGTAGCATAAGCATCATAAAGAATCACAGATTGCTACTCTTTATCTGCATATCAAGTCAGAATTCCTAATGTAAAGACCCATGTTTTTCTTTTCAACATGTATGCCCATGGGAGGAGCGCAGCTGGTGAGACAGCTGCAGTGGGGTTGAGTGCATGGAGACTCCTGCAAGGTATCTGTTCAACAAAGACTTACAGATTTTAGGGGTGCGATTCTTTCCTGTTTACTTCTCTCCTGTTTCCTTTGTTTCTGCGTTAGTGAAGAAAACCAAAGTCCTCAGACGACACTCCTTTATGAAGAAGTTCTGTGACACTTTTGCCCACTGTATTTTTCCTTCAATGGGAGACCAAGCAGAAGACAGAGGCCATGTCAGAACATGGTATTGAGCTGTGTACCTCAGTCACTAGGCTTCTTGTCTCAGCCAAGGCTGTATCTCCGAGTGCAGGCAATGTGCAGATCACTAAAATTATGACAGGAATCTTTGAAAATACAACTAATCATTATTCAAGTTGTAGCTAGTTAAAAAGCTTGAAGAGTACTTAACATTTAGCTGTATCTTTAGAATATGAAAGATTCTCTTTAGTACATTAAAATACACTTTATAAAAAGGAAAACCGGCATGCATGATCAATACTAAGTTCTCAGGCAAAAGTAAATGAAGTTTCTTTTTTCTTTTCCTTCCCTCTTTTTTAAAAGTCAACCTGAAAGATTCTTAGCAGACTGAATTATTTCTCTTATAAACCTACCTGCAGCAGTTTCAGGTGTGACAAGCTCTTCTGAGCTTTCCTTGGGGTCCATTGTATGGACCTAGTATGAAGAATCTGTGGGAACTTCAGAAACAGTTGGCATCGGCTCTCAATTCCTTCACAATGCCTACAAAGAGATTCTATTGGGGGTACGTAATAAACCTCTATAATTTCAATCAGTGTGAGAAGAAATGCATTTCTGATGGGGAGTGGTGGTGTTAATTTTTTGGCTTCTTATCCTCTAAAGAGGCTCTGGTCAGAGTCTGCTTATATCAAAATTCAACTCTGAAAATACACAGTTGTAGTACAGCAGAAGCATTTTGTTTGTTTACTCATTTTAACGTGACTAGATATAAGAAAAGCCTTCCTAGCAAATAGGGGAAAAAATATCCATCCACCAGTAGCATTTGCAGACTGAATGTCATGCCTTCCTAACAGTAAACAGAAATAAGAAAATTCGTCAGACTGGCTCACTGTTGTGAGATGTGTCCGATACGAATAACTTCAAAAATTAGCTTTTTCTCTTTACAAAACCCATACATATTTCCTAGAGAACAGCTTATAAATGGCTCTAGGTTCTCTACCATAACAAGGCAGCCCTGTCTATGGGCTGGCTGTGAAGTCACAAGCTACAGGATAAGTGCTATGGATCAGAGAAGCCAAGCATTCAAGATTTCCAAAAGTTATGGCCAGGGCACTCGCCTGGTTGAAGAGAATGGCATCACCTCTTCCTTCTTGCTGTTATAAAGCAAAGAAATGAGCTGAGGAGAGATCTCTGTTTTACTTTCTTAGCTCTTCCTTTTAATAATAGATAATGGGTGAGAGGCTAATTTCCTATCAGAACAGGGGCCTGGCAGCCTGTTTCATGCAGTGCTTTGATTCAGTCCTGGTAGAACTGCCCATGTTTTCTGCTTTTGAAAGAATCACCATCTGGTTTTAAGATCCTGGTGTTTCTTTTCATCAGCAGTATAAAAACTCCCTTTGTCTCAACTGTGTGTTAAAGAGACACAGAATTGAAAATTTTCTTATTTGAAGTGAAAGTAGAAAGCAAGTGGGTGATCTGTCGAAGTGCATCATTGCCTGCACTTCTTGTTGAGAGTATGGAGCCAAGCTTTGAGAAAAGGTGGGAACAAGCTCTGCTATCAGCCTTCCAAATACTAAGCAAAAAAAAAGTCTCATGATTTTCAGCTTCTCTGTTATGATGAGAAAATTCGTTTGACAATGTGGTGAAATGTATTTCTGAAATGAAGGAGGATGATTGTAGGTTTTCGATTTGTATGTTCTTAAAATAAACCTGATTTGCTATCTAGAGACCATTTTTATTGACCTTATTCTCTGAAAACCTCTATGTGTATTTTGGAAGAGCCAGGTACTTTAAGATGTGATCAAGGCAGGAATATATTTTTCACATGGGGTATTTCAAAGGATGACTTGTCATGACAGTACAGTTTTGAGAGGATTGCTGTTTGCAAAGCAGATATGCTATATTTAAATTCTGTACAGTAACTACTTCAATGTCAATCCTCTTTGATACATTGAAGAATATGAGCAGTTACCTCATTCAAACATTGCTATGAGTCCACTTGGTATATTAGAAGTGGAAGACACCCAAGCAACATCATGTAATTTAAGACTCATGAACAGGTTTCAAAACAGAATAAGAACATGAAGCAAAAATCAGAGGTATTTCTTTTTTATACCCATACTAGTATATTGAGAAGCCAGTTTCTCAGTGATCTGAAGTTCTCTATCACTGCCTTCTGAGAAACAAAATGAAATAGCATTTTCTTTCTTATGCCAAGGTCAAATAATACCAATGAATCAGGATGAGAGACTTCCTTTCTCTCTCATGCCAAGAAGAAAATCTATTTTGCTGTTCAGAAACATTTTAACTGGGATATTGGAAATATCTGACAAGTTCTATTAGTCTTAAAGTCTACTTTCATCATCAATCTTCATCATTATTACAGAAGTATGGAGTTGAATGTCTACTTTAGAGCAAACGCATGCAATGAGCATATGAATAGAAAGTAAAAAACTTAATCATACAAGTTTCTTCATTACTCTCTGGTAGCTCCTTGACTTGGAACATTTAACAGCTCTGGAGATGTTGACAGTAAATGTAAATGTGCCTTGTGGAAAATGAATAGAATTTCTGAACTGAATGAAATTGGCAGTTAAAATTGTAGTCCTAGGGAAAAAAAAAACCAACCCAAAAAAAAAAAACCAACCAAAAAACCAAACCAAACCAAACCAAACTAAAACAAAAAACCCACCAAAAAAATATAAAACCACAAAAAAAAAAAAAAAAAAAAGAGGGTTTTAGTGTGCAAATACATTTTGTAGGTGGTCAAGCCATGGTGCACAGAGAGATGCCAGTAAAATAAGTTAGAGTGGCTAAGAGAAGTTCCTGGCACCAAGTAGAGTGCTTTCCTCAGTGGCCCACTTCGTAAGATCTATCAAGCATCTATCATACAGCTTTTTAGTGTAAGTCTTTAGTTATATATTCTTTCAGTGACAACAAAAGTTCATTTCAAATCACAACTGAATTCTTTCTCACTCACAATGTAAACCGAAAATTGGCAGCCTGAAAACACACCTTCGAAAACATGTTTTCCTCTTTAAATGCCTGTGAGTGTGTTGTACCTCTTAGAAACTCACACACCATCCCAGTGAAGTGAGAGCTCCTCTCCTCTCCCAGCCCAGCTTGCCCACTCTCATCTTGCTGCCTCCTGTCTGTATTGGTGGAGCATCATCCTGGCACACCACAAGCAGTTGGTACAGGGTACAAATATAAAATACCTCAAATTTCATTAATTCCTTTTAAAAATAGATGTAAATAATAGCAGACAACATATGTAAGGAGCTAAGTATTTTCAGGAAGAAGACAAAACTGTTTAATGCTGTTTTTTTTCCCATGATAGGGTACTGCAGAGCAGGCCAGCTCCAATGATGTGGAAGGCACCATAGCATTCAGTTCCAGGGAGGGAACAGCAAGTTATAACTTTGAAAATTAACTTTTGCATTTGAAATGTGGATATAATTCTTATCATCCTCTATGTTTAAACAGTTCTGGTGCCTTTACTACAATTAATCAGTATTTCTTGCACTAAATCATTTACAGAGAGACGATTTATGAGCCTGGGGCCAGGTCTGGCACCATAAAGGGCTCAGGTGGTAGAAAGTGTCTATGCTTGGTCCC
>JBCJKH010031922.1:0-18580 GCA_039877255.1 Loriculus beryllinus
AGGAAGAATTAAATGTGAGTTGGGCAACATGAGGGAGTCTTGATATCAAATGCTGTTGAGAAGAACAGGACCTAGATGAGCAGAGAGAAGCGAACCAAAAGTATGTCAGTAAGAAATCACACAATTGAATCTCAGATTTTTTCATTGTGAATTTTAAATATAGTGCCATAAGCACAATAACTAATTAATCCTGACTTAAAATAAAATTGGCTTTTAGGTTTGTGTGACTTCAGTGAAGAAAGTGAGAGATGAAAAGATTTTTTTCCCTGTAACTGAGACACAATTAAATTTCCTTTGTCTCTTCATTTCCTCTTCTCCCCTTCACTGAGGCATAGTTGTATAAAGGACTGACATGGCTGTATTGCTCTGGTAACCAAACTAGATCAACTCTCTCTGCATACTGCTGCAGCGTAACTGTAATTATACCAAAGTCTGTGAAACAGTATCTAAAACTGAGGCTAATGTATTTATTGCTGACTATATTCCAGGTTGCATCAATTTGAAAGCAGATTTGAAATAACATTTCTGTTTCTCTCTGTGGCTGTGTGCTCCCCCTCCCCCCGCATAATGACCTTTATTTCCCATAACTCTGCTCAAGAGATAACCACCAGTGATGGTGGTAATGGATGCATTTGCTTGTGATGGCTGCATCCATCTCAAAGGGAATGTGAGGGAGACAGATCAACAACACAATAACTAAGGACTAATCTCAGCAGTATGTGCCCCCATAATCATAGTGCTGGTGAAGGTCCAACCCAGTGCAAGTTCTGAAAAAAACCTAACTTCTGTAGTCAATATGCAGATGTGACTGACTCAATTATCCTACTCCATAGTTGAGCTCTCCTGCACAGCAGTGTGCTGCATGCCAGGATCTCCCCTTGAGTAGGGACGTGTCTCAGGGTTAATGCTTGAGGTTGCGAGATTCCTGGTCACAACAAATTCTTAACATGCAATTAATAGCATGCTAAACTTTGCAATCTTGGCAAAGTGATATAAAAGAATGATTGTGTTTTGACATAAACCCTTGACCAAGTCTGAGTCTGGATCTAGCCGCACATAGACCCTTCTCTGAGAAGGAGTTTAGAACGTAAGGGGTCCTATCCGAACTTCATGATTCATCAGGAGGGTCCTCTGACAGTTTTGTCTGACCCTGCCTCTGTGCAGTAAATACTCAAGTGTACTTTACCATTTAATCTGATTAAACCACTGTTGCTTACTATCAAACTTTGCTAAATCACTCTTTTTATATCAGTAGATATATAGCCATTTCTCTTTTAGAAGTGAAATGTGTCACTCCATTTGCAACACTGTCAAAGCTGCTTCGGTTTGTCATTTATTCCAGGCAGATTCTCAGAGTAGTCAAACCTCATCTGTTTGTTTGTTTGTTTGTTTGTTTGTTTGTTTTGGTAGTAAATTCTCTTTTAATTTCCTCATTTTTTTTAAAAAAAAAAAAAAAAAAAAAAAAAAAGAAAAATTTTTGACCAAACCAGACTAGTGAATATCAGATCTGGGGCCATTTTCAATCAGCCAGTAACTGTCATTTATTCATTCCTTCCATATGTGCTTCCAAGGAGGTATGTACCTTTCTTGTCCAGGTTCTAGTAACTGTGCCAGTGCTTTGTTGGAGACTTATTGAGAGAAATATGTGTACTTGCCATTTATCTGCTATATTCCAGCACCCATGGCAGAAGCTGTCGATCTTTGTGTCTTCTAATATGCAGGTTGTGTCAGTAAGTGTTTATATGCTCCAAGGAGGGCAATTAACTGAATGCTGTTCTTGGACTGGAGACTTCAGTGAAAAGAACAGCTGAAGACGAATAGGAGAGAATTGGAACAGATCTGAACAGGCCTGCTTTAGTCTTCCTTAGCTGCATCCTGATTGATTCGTTCCCACAAAAGTTGGTTGTAGGTCATTCATGTTTTTTAATTCAGCTTCTGGAAGCAGTTAAAGTTTCAGCAGTAACAGGACAACCACAGTGTTTATGCTTTCCTTTTCACTAGGGTATTCTTGTGTTCTATGTGCATAAATTTTCATTTCCAAATATTTGAAGATATAACCAACCGTATAAGAAACAAATAGGAACTTCTTAGTGTTTTGTTATATCAATTACCTTGATGAATAACATAACTAGGTAAAAATTAAAAATATTTCATACTGCTATGCTATATTTAGTGACTAGTTTTGGCTGTAGTTGTGCTGGCGTTTGTGTTTTGTTTTTCTGTGGATTCAAGTGATCAGATTTTACTGGAGAATTTCTCAGAAAGTACATTTCAAAGGTATTTGTAAAAGATGTGTGTAATTTTTGATAAGCGTATACAGAAATATGCCGTATTAATCTTTATGCTGTTATTCAGAAAATAAATGTTAATCGTCCACAGTGCAGCTTGAATTTTGATATTTATGATCAGTTTGTAGAAGTTAATAGCATACAGTATTTTATTTACTATGCTTTAACATTGTGATAAATGATGTTTTCTCTGAAACTGTAATAGTGTAGTTAAGCTTAATTTTTATTCTTAGGCTAAAGCACTACAATGTCTGGATGTCATCTCAGGCTTTTTCTGATGTCCTTCTGAGGCCTTTTCTGATGTTATGCATGCATCACAAATAGAATTTTGCTTAGAGAGGGAGTAACCTTGGGTGGCCAGAAAGTAGTCTGTCAAATGTGATGAGCTTTTCTATTGGAATCCTCTTGATAAATATTTGTGCCATAAATCTGAGGGGTTTGTTTTGTTTTCTTTCTGTAATGGGCCTTTTCTGAATCTTTATTAGTTTGGGACACCATTACTGACTTGTTTTCTCTTATTTATGCTTTTGGTCTTACATTTCTCCAGTCTTCCACCAGAAGTGTGTTTAGTAAGTGTTACACTTCACCGAAACTGCTGGTTGCCAGAAAATTGGGCGTGCCATTTTATTGCAGTATACCTGACAGAAGAGGAAGAAGGAAAAACAAAAAAAGGAGAATGACCCAGTAGAGCTGTGAACTGGGAGACAAAGAACCAACACTTGAGATGAAAACAGCAAGTGAACCAAAGAAATCTGTGTAAAGGGGGAGAAAAGGTGTTACAGAGCGAAGCATCCATTTAGAATGAACATTCTGTGACCCCCTGTACAGCTTAACACTTCGTACAGCTTTTTCTTGTCTTGGTTTGTCCGTCTGCATCTCTCTGTTGCCCTGTCTACAAAGGCTGCCTGTTCCTGGGTCCAGCTGCCACCAGCTGTCACCCAAATCAGAATCTAGACTCTGTTGAGCATCCATCTGCTAATTATTATCCCTAGTGGCAAAAGTTTAAAAGACCACAAGCAGCTTTTACTGAAGAGCAGACAAAGCCTGCTGGGGCATAACACTTGCCTCTTCCTAAACAAGCACATCTTAATTACCCTTAAACAGACCTTTCTACTTCCCATCTGCTCCCATTGCATTGTGTTGCCATGGCAGCAGCTATTGCTAGCACAGTACCATGCAATAGGAAACTGTCACAGTTCCAGTATTGTTGCTGCTGCTTATAATGAAGAGTATGGCATGGGTGCTACATTTGCTCCTCTTCAGTCCATCAGTAATTCTCCTTTTCTCACATGCTTTCTAAATATATCTGCTAATGGTTCTTCCATCTCATTTGCTCCTTCCCTTAGAAATACAGGCTGCATCCCATCTGGTCCTGGAGGTTTTGGCAGCCTTTGCGTGGTCTAATTTCTTCAAATCTTCCTTGGTGTGAGTGGTTTTCTTCAGTGTTTCTTCTCCTTGGTAAATTAATCTTGGTTTCTGACATCTGCCTCACTTCCTTTGTAAGCACTGGGGGAAAGAAATTATTTCTAATAAGGGTGTCTCTGTCTTTCAGTAAAATACTTAATTTATTCTTTACAAGTGTGCAGTCATCTTTATTGTTAGCTTTTTGTTTGTATGTTGGAAGTGTCATGTTATTTACCTTTACTTCCATAAGTAACTCTCCATTCAGTCTTGATTAATCTTTTAATGTTCTGGATATTTAAGTCCCTTTCCTGTTCTTCATCTTACCAAATGTAGCTTCTGCCCATAAAGCCATTAGGAATGAAAAGGTTAGCTACCCTTAAGCCATAACAGTTGTTTATAAATTTACATTTTAGGCACAACTGTGGCTAAATGCATTTTACAAGATGAATAGGGGAAGTTTCTTAACCATATCAGCTCAAGAAAATTTGGGGCATTTTGAAAACTGTGTACAATTATAGAAATGTTTGAAGGCTAAAAAATAAGTCACTCATTTTACAAAGTTATACCTTCATAAAAAAGGACAGATGTAATTATTAATTTGTATTTGTAAAATGTTTGAGATGTGAAACAAGAACACATTGTTTACTTTCTTGAGTGATATTTTATGAGCATGTAGGCAGACATGTCAAGTGGAGAAAACTGCTGAGGTAAAGTAAGCCCCTAATTCTTAAAGTACAGTGAATATTAAATGTAAGATACCTTATATTTATTAGTGCTGTTGGCATTATGGAAGTAAACCCCTGTACTTAGGTTTTTTTTTCATATGAATGATAATGACATAGAAGATTTTACCAGAACAAACCTATTTACACCAAGGAGAAAAGGAGTTGGTAGCAGTAGAAAATGAAAAATGTTTGAGGGACTCCGAAGGAGAATTAATGGAGATGAATGGGGGTTTTTTATGTGGTTTTGTGGGGTGTTTTTTGGAGGTTTGTTTTTTTTTTTTATTGTTTGGTTTGTTTTGTTTCTAACAAGATTAATAATTTGATGCTGAACATGCAAAGATAAAATTGTTTCAATTTCAGCAGTTTCATTAACAGCCGTAGAGATTTCTAAAAATAGTAAAAAGGTAGTAAGACAATTCATTGCATGTGATCAGAAATTGTGTGGAGATGATAGATAAATGGTGATAACTTTAGTTTTCAGATTACAAAAATAAAATAATCAGTTCTTTGGTCCCTGATATTTGGTGTAGTCTTGAGAATTTTGGAAGCATTGAAGGGTTTCCAAAGTGAAGATAAGCCGAGTATGAGCTTTGAGAGTAAAGCCAATGTGCTCTAAAATTGTAAGTACATATATTGAATAAAACATATGCAAAACCAACTTCTTGTGATATTTTTTCACATTTCTACTGATTTTTGCATTTCTGCCTTGTGGAATACCAATGCAAAAGCAATTACACACAGTATAATATAGAAGCAAATTAATAATAGAAACAACATCTATTTTGGATTTGCAATTCAGTTCCTACTGAATTCCTACAGCTACTAGATTCAGACGTCCACTGAACTCAGTTGTTCCTTATCTATGTACAGTTGGTAAAGAATAATCTAAAAAATAATCATTGCAGAACATTTTTAACTGATGACTTAAAATGATTTAGTTGGCTTACCTGGATCCCAGGTTGTTCATGGTTCAACATTTTATTTGCTTATACATTGCAATATTTAGTTGTTTAGTGTTGCGTAGGAAAGCTGTACAAATCCGTATTAATGCGAACAGAAATAGAACTCACTGAGTTGGATGCTATGCTTTCTATTTCTATATCATAAAGTAATACGGTTTTGGAGGTGGAACTATAGTTTGCTAGTCTCTACATATGTAGTTAACTGGTGTTCAGAACAGTATGAAGTTTTTCTGCGTTTTGTCATATTTCACATTTTATTAGGATTTTAATTCAAAAGGATCTGTTCAATCTCATCATTGTCATAATACTTTCATATTAAGAGAAGACTGATATTTATAATACAGGTGTCTACTTAAAAGTAGAAGCACAAAAGCATTTTAACACTTTTTAAAATACATGATCTAATGTAGTGTTAGAATGAGGCAGTGGTTGGTTTTCTGCTAGACACTAGATTTTATATAGCCATCAGCCGCAGTACTAATAATTTATGTATGTCTTTGTTGTAAGGTGCTTAATTCTAAAATATGTGTATTTTGTGCTCAGGAAAAGAGACATCTTAACATCCAAAAAATATAGTAAACGACAATTTTTTCAATTTAGTTTTCCTAGATGTGTTTCTTTTCAAACATTTTATGGTTGCATAGAAGTTTTCTACTCAATATGTGACCTTTACTTGCCTGAAGTAAAGAATCTTATGGCTTTAAAGGGTGGGGAGGAGTAAACTAAACAGACTCTACAAAATCCTATCTCTCCCAAAAAATTACCATATTCTGAACTGGCTAGATTTTAAGCTTGATACAGTCATAGTCCTCAAGGTAGTGCTGTAAGTGATCAAATAGAGCCACCTTCAAAAGGGGAGGAGTGGGAGGGGGGAGAAAGCATGTCTTTCCTATTCAAAGACAGTAAGCAATGAAAATTGTCTTCTATGAGTGTTCCGGAGCCTTGAGCTCCTTGCACACTACATGTGCATTTTTTCTTTACCCAGCCAAACTATAATGACGTGACATTGAAATTGAACTGGAGAAAACCACTGTCCGCCTTGAAGCCTTAGCTCACAAACTTATACTGAAAGTGCTCATGTACTGTTGGCATGATTTAGCAGTCATGGCTTGCTAACCTTGCTTACCTGACAGAAGCCTTCTTCCCTAATGATGAAAGTAAAAGTATTCTGGTGTTATAGCTTTCAGAGAAACCACATAATTGTTCATTAATAAGAGTAATTGCACATAAGTAGTTAATTGCTATTACTATTTTGAGAGAGATGCAAAATACCGTGTATCTTTACAGTCTTTACAACCTCCTTCTCTAATTATGCTACTGCCAGGAGGGGTGCTTGCATAGCTTTCTGATGACTGTCCTTGTCAGCAGGAAAACATGAGCTTTTATTTCCTCAGGGTGTTCTGCTACAGATGTTGTGGAAGGTTAATTTATATGGAATAACATTCCACCAACACTTCCATGGAGGTGAACCCTTCTAGCAATGTGACACTTGTAAAAAGTAAATATTGCATATATGGATGACCCTATTAATGCAGTTGCTATGGAAGTCTAAATTCAGTCTTTATGTAGATTTGTTTTAAAGTTATTAGGTTACTCATCCTTTTTTTTTTTTTTAATCAAGTATGTTTCTGTTTTACTTATTTAGCTGGCTGTTTTGTTTAAATATTTTTTTATATACAAAACTGGTATAGAAAAATATCCTCCTTCCTAATCTAACCATGTTCTGCTATTGTCATGGAGTATATTTGAGAAAATACTATTTTATTTGGTAATTTTTATGTCCTCACAGAATATGTTGGAAGGAAAATGAAACTGATACGGCTGAGGTAGTTACAAGTTTCAAATCTGGCTCATGTGGTCAAAGAGAGAATGAACTACTCTTAGGGCATGAAAAGGGTTTGAAACAGGCTGAAAAGTTTATTTAGGTGTGAAAATTAATTACTGCAGATCGAGATCTAGAAGTCTATAATGGCAGGGAGACAATATAACTATCAAAGCAAATAATAAAAGTATCTGTTTTGAATAAGGTTTTCATTTTCAAGTAGGACTGAAAGTTACCCAGTGCTTCATTCTCAAATTACAGCTCAAGTACTCTATGAGCTGTAAGATGTTGTATAGAAGCTTGTTTTTATGCTTCAAGGGAAAAATCCTTTGGTTACCAAGCTTCCTAGAATTACTTTGTTCCTTTTAACACACTTCAGCAAGGTGTGTCTGACTGTTAATTAGCACCAAGATAGCAGAATTGATACTGAAGTATTTAGTTTTTAGAATTTCTACTTAATTTTTCTGACCTGAGAGCATGAGGGCTTTATTACTAAATCAGGCTCCCTGTTACAGTTCACTAAAAATATTAAAATAAATGATAAACTGATACTGCTGTAATATAGCATTACAGAAATAAGGAAAACATGAAAATGCTAAACTCGCTGTCGCATTGCAGTTCTTTATTGTGATCACACTTGAGGAAATAATCTGTATGGCCGTCAGTTACACCTTTTTGGCAAGTGCTGAGAAATAATTTTGAAAGAGGTATAATTTTATAATGAAGCAAAAGAATTGCAGGTTGTGAGGCAAGTAATGGGAAGTTGAATTTTGTTGTTTGTCATGCACTTGCAAACCATTAACAGTATTGGTTTGATTACCATTTCTGTGTGGTAAGTTTAAGTGGTTTCATTTTGAAATTATGTGAGTTAGGTATTCTATAATCTGTTATTAAATGAAGTTTGAGTTTTATCTTCCAATATTTTTACATTGTATACTTTGTAGCTGAATAAAATGGAAGAGCAGAAAGGATCAATAAAATCATGTACTGTGTCCTCTTAAAACAACAGCCCAAGCAACCTTGGTCATGAACCTGCAAAATTTCCTTTGGAGTTGTGGCATATAGTCCAAAACATGTTTACAAATATTTAAAAAGTGTTCTCTGTTGTTGTCTTTGTGGTGAGCACTCCTTCATGCTCACAGATACATTATTCCAATCATTAATAAATCTTACTAAAATTCCATATTTTAGTCTAAATTTGTCTAGTTTATGCTTATGTTTTACTTAGTTAAAGAGCTGCACTTTGGTTTTTGTTCGTGTTAGGACCTAGCATTGGCCAAGGATTTGAGATGGAGCTGTCTGGGCATTCTACTGTACTGAACTGGTATGCTTTTAAACCCAAGTTTTTCTTGCAACATAAACTATAAGAGTTACCTTTGTAATGGAACTAAGGAAGAAAAGATGCTAATTTTTAGAAGGTTGGGGTTTTTTTTAATTTATATTAATCTTCTCAGAGTCTTTATGGGGAGTCCTTGCTTTCCTCAGTAATTTTCCAAGTGGCTACGCACTGCTCTGTTTCTTTCTGTCAGGTTCCTAACATGGTTTTCTTATGTCCTCTGTGCAGCCTGGCTGCTGCTGCCTGCTCTGCGTGCTCTTTGAGCTCTGCTCTGTCCAGAGACACCCTGGCCTATGTTTTGCACTTCCAGCAATGTTCCTTGCCTTGAGTAAGCTCAGTTGCTCAGTAAGAGTAAGCTCATCTGGGACATGCTTCACTTAATACAGGTGCTTCTTAAGCAAAATACCATGCTGCAAGTTTTGATCTACTTCTACAGTACTTTACAGAGACATGCTCATTTGCCTCCAGCTATCTTGTTGATTCATAGATCATAAATGTGTATATCAAAATGTATATATTTTAAACCTCATTAGATATGTCTATATATATTTAATGTGGTTGAGAAGTTCAATACTTGGTGTTTAGCAATAGACATAAAATGCTAGATGTTGTTGGGAAAGAAATACTGAACAAGCCATAGTATCTTGTTATGTATGTCACAGTTTAAACCCAGTGCTGAGTGTAGTTCCAGTTACTTCATTGGAAAAGCATAAGATAAAGGAGTAATGATAGGTATGGTGACTTTTTGTCTTGAATAAGACAGATCCAATTTTACAAGAGTCATTACTGGCCTGAAGAAGGTCAATAAGGCATAGTCATTCATAATTTTTCTTAGCAGAAGGTGACTCCAAATGAAATGGGAAGTTTTAGAAAACAGAAGTATTTTTTTAAATAGCTCATGATGACATCACAGAGCCTGTTGTAAGGGAACCATTTTTAATCCAGACTTCATGCATGTAGTTCTGAAGCATCACTTCAGGCATTGCTTTTCCAGAAAACATAGCTCTACATGTATGGGAGATAGCACTTCGAAAGTGCACACTAACTGGTTTATATCTAGCTGAAAGATTTAGAGGTGCTCCTCACTTTGTAGGCATCAGTTAATTCTGTAGTATGTCAAGTCCTGCTACAAGCCCACTGGGTAGATACTTGTCCAGTATGCAGTGTTAACTGTGCTGGGTCTCAGTGTGTAGCAGTATTTTTACTGAATTAATCCTTAATACAAAAAGAAAATTGTCATTTGAAGTGCCATTCAAGTTTTTATCTAGCACAGTCTTTACAGAGATTTGTTGGGGGTTAGGCTTCTGTTGGTAGAATTGTTCTGTGATTGATTTCACTTGGAGGGCTCTGTTGATCATCTCATGGTAATTTGTGGTAATAGAAGATTATAGTATTTAGAACTATCCAGAAAGTGAATATTAATAACATGGAGAAGAAACCAGAGTTACTTAACAGTAGTTAAGAGTTCAGGAATAGTTCTATGTATGCATTCACCTTCTGCCTCCGTTCTTTTGTAGTCTAGACTTTCTTGATTTCTTGCTTGAAAGAAAGAACATAGTATAATCTTTGTGCAAATATGGAATAAAAAGAAAGGTCAGTTAATAAACTGGAATATAGATATTCATTAGACACAAATTTTTTTGCCTCAAAGGTCTGTAAAATGAAAGTTATTTACATATATTCATAGTATTCATTAAATACACATGCATTCTTAGACTTGTATCCTCTTAAGAAACTTGGGGATGTTGCAGAAAGTGATGACTAGAAAGTGATGATTTCAAAAGCTCTTTCTTTATTTTTAGTATAGTTCAGTGAATATGTTTTCCAAATTACACAAGATATTTTTAATCAGTTACCAAAGATAGCATTGTGTTGGAAATATGAAAAAGGAATAACAGTGGTGAGAATAGGAGAAATAAATGAGTACTGTATTTTCAAACATTTTCAGTGTATGCAGGCTTCTTTCTTGGTACTCTTTGTTTTTAGAGGCACGTTTACAAATTTTACTAAAGATAGGACTATACATAACTTCCTTTATAGGAGAAAGATACCATAACCTTAGGTTAGGGCTTAAATAATTATTATTTTTTTCTTTCGATATGGAAGGACCTTCATTACAGCTGTCCCTTGTAAAGGCATGGTGAGAGCTGATTTTTCATTCTGTGCAGCTGTCTGTGGTGCTGTCTCTTCTTAAATGTGCATGTTGGAATTCAATGATAAAAATTCAGTCTTGATATGCTCTGCATCTTTGTTCTAAAACTGTTTTCATGTAATTCAGTTAAAAACAATCTCTGGAATATTTAAATGGGTTAATTCATAGTATCATAGAATCCCTTGCCAAATTTGTTGGCTTTCTTTAGCTAACACCCATCCTGCAGTAGTACTTTGCATCAGGTTGGTATGGTAGAAATAACTGGCATTTATCAGAGTATTCATTATAATTAACCATTTTTCTTTTGATTGAGATTGTCCTTTCTAGTAATTGTTATTTGCCAGAGAGGTCATGACAAAAGAGAATTTACAGAGGAATGCATAATGTTCATTAAAGTTGTATTAATAGCATTAGGCCAGAGTCTGCTAACTGACACCTTGTTAGAGTCCCCTAAGGTAGTATTTCTATTTGTAGACTCATGCATGGGGGGTACTCTTCTTTTGGTATCATTCAAATAATTGACAAGCAGAGGTTATCCTGAATACCCAGTGTGTGGTTCCCCTTTCCTAAGGGCACAGAAATGACTGAAAGAAAAGTATCCCCTGGTTTTTGTTTCAAAAGTAATTCAAGTTTGAGTTAAGACATGTTAATTCTACTGAAGAACACATAAAAGAGTCTTCCACAATCCTGCATGTCTTTTGTTTATGCATTGTTAGATGGTTTGATCAGTCAGATGAAGATACTTGACCTAGCAAAGAAGTCTCTAGACATGACCCATGTATGAAATAACCCAATATGCTTTATTTCTTTATCTCAAAAGACAGCGTACCTACCTCAGATATGAAACTTTCTCTAGAGAGAAATCACAATGGAATCACTTCAAAGCATTTGCAATACTTCAGAAAAATACAAGCATAAGAGCATAAATCTGTGGAATATGTATGTAAGTATGTTATTCAAAGAAACATGAGTAGGTTGATGATTTTTTTTTTCTTTCACTGAAGTAATCTTAATGATTTATGATCCTTTTTATACTTACAAGTTAACACAAAAGGGGAAGAGATCAAGCAGTTGTTAAGTATGGACGTATTGTGAGCAGAGTGAACAGCAGGACTAGGTATGATCTGGCATCTTTTCTGTTTTCTTTACTGTTGCTGCTGGGGGAATGAAATAAGCCAGTGCATTTGTTTTACTTGGTGGAAAGATAGTCTTCATAAATATTGGTGACTGGCAAGCTGATTAGATCTTGAAAGCATATTATTCCACTTTTGCTTGATCGATACAAAAATTCTTGTTTTGATATTCAACACCAGCATAAGCTGCATTATGGGGGATAATTTCCTGTGTTCTGTGCCTCAAACAGGTTTTTCTCCACTTTGTAAAAGGACAAAATTTTCAAAAGATATTTGTCTCTCTTACTTTTGTTTTGGACTGTATTATTTCAGTAAAAGCTCTTACTACTAAAATTCGTATCTGAAAAAAAAAATACAACAGAAGAATCTAACAGTTGGTTATTATTTTTTCTGAAGGATGATGTTCAGTACTGTTGCTCTGGGCATCGTTTCTGTTTTAAGCTAGCATCATTCTATTTGAAAATTTCAGTAATGCAAATTAAACCAGATTTTTCTTGCCTGTGAGGGAGTGTAAAGGGGACCTTCATGTGGCTCTGCCCCAGATCTTCTGCCATAGCACAGAGCTAGTGCAGCCTTTTTTTACACTGCTGCATTCTGCCAGCTTTTTGAAGGAATAAAAACTAATAGGGTGAGAAATTTGCTGAATTGTATATTTATTTTTGACTCTTCTCCAGAGTTTTGGGAAGTAAAACTCTTCCTGCACAGCAGGGAAGGATACCTGTGTCAAATGTGTAAGTATAATCTTACAAAATCATAGTGAATTTCCCAGGGTATTGTTGAAACTAAGCAACATGGTAGTTTAGCTAAAGACCAAATCACAAATAATTCTTGATCAGTAAGTTTACTTTGAATTTAATTATTCAGTCTCATATATGCAATATATGACAAATAAGGACATATAGGAACTCTGAGAGTTTGGGAGGAGAACGATAGCATGAATCTAGTTTCTTCTTACTGAGTAAAATACAAATGGTGAGCATAATATATACCTTTTTGAAGAGGATTTTTCATCAGATTTCAAACCACTGAAAAAAAAGGGTTTGTATTCACATTCTCATTTTTTTACTGATAGTCCAGATGTATGTGTAAAGCCATAATTAAATAAATCCAGAAACTTTAACTGGGAAAGAGTCTGACAGAACCTGGAGAATCTGTTAGTGTCACCCAGTCCCTAAACTTTCATTGAGGCTTTGGTTCCTAAATAGGCAGAATAAAAGGAAAGATAAGGTTGTTCTTTATCTTTTCCACTACAGGTGGTGCTGTGGTAGGCAGCTCTAGCTATATTAAACTCAACTACAGAAATTCAAATTCCATTACATAGATAAAAAATACCAATTTTCTTTTAATATATTGGATAGAGGAGGCTGGTTTTGAAATTTGTAGTCTTAGATCAAACTTTTAAACTTTTTAAAGTGATGATCAAGTAGTATAGAAAGTGTTTTATTTCAGGTGAAATCTGAGGGATTCACAGAATCATATGAAGTTGAGTCTTCTGCAAAGAAATATAATTGTTTATTGAATAGAAACTCGTAGGGTTGCTTGCTGTTGCAATCTATCCCTGCAATCAAATGTTCTTCTTCCGTCTTTCAGGAGTACTCAAAGATGATCTGTTAGGCTCTGGTCTCAGCCTCCCCTTGTATTGGAGAACTTTTTCTCCTTCTAGTGGAGACCTGCTGTGAAGGCTTGCTCTTCGAATAGTTTTATTCTTAAAGACAGATGTTAGGAGAAGGTCAGGAGAAACTTCTTAATGTAACCCGAACCTCAAAATTGCTTAAAAATGAAATGAAAGAAGCAGATGAAGGTCATGAAGAGAATTAAGCGATGATTAATTTATTATTTCAGGTGCAAGATGACATCTCCCAACTGTGAGTTATATCATTTTGAATCATTGCCTCAGAGCAGAGCTAATTAATTTTGTAGAATTATTTTAGGAGTATGGTAACAATTAAAGTAGGAAGTCTTATTAATTTTTTGTATAGAAGATCAACTTTGACTTCTTCAATTAATTAATGCTAACTCCATGTAGTAATAAATTGATTAGCTTCACTTTTTGTTTATATACTAATTCTTGGTGGATCTAAAGCTTTTGGAGACCAGTGGTATTAATGCATAGTCCTGAATTCTGGGAATATTTTATCTTGTTTGTATGTCGTAGCTAGAAAGGTAAAGAATGCAGTACTGTAGCTTTAAAGCGGGATTAAAATATCATAGCCCTTCAGTGTCTGACACTTATTTCGTGCATTCTTCAGTGTAAGCTCTTGCCCTTAACATTTGCTTAACTGCATTTTACGCTTTTTACTAATAGTAAATATCCTGCAGTAAATAGTAAATAATCCTGCAGGTGTATCTCACTGAGCTCTCGGACCAAATATCAGTAGCTCACTTTTAGAACAAAAATTTAATGTGGAAATCAGATAGACTTCATTTCATGGATAATGTATATTTACAGCATTTCATAATGTGGTGTTGGATCTCCATTATAATCCACAATGACCACTCCTTCAGAGGGCTGCAGATGTTTATTTTTACTGCTGTACCTGTGCCAATCTTAGGGAAGACCAACTGTCATCAAGTCACTGAACCTATTTTTTTTATGCCTGCTAGTGTGGTAATTGATATTTTTATGCCTCCTTTTCTCTATTGTGACTTCCAGTATGGTGATGAACTCAAAAATTGTGAGAACATTGTAACTGGCATGTCCTATTCTATCAGTGAAAAGTGTTTTTGGTGTTTAGCTGAGAAGCATTAAGGAAAGATACTGACATTCTTAAATTACTTTTATTAGGCTTTTTCTGCTCTGCCAGAGCCAATGTAGTTGCAAAAGGCTTACATAGGACCTGAGTTTTTCCTTCTAACTGCATGCCTGGTTGAGGTAATGTCTTGCCTGGAACATTGAGGGGTAAAGCATAAAATAGAAAAACAAGGAATACAAGTGTGAAAGAGAACTTCAGTGTGTGATACTTGACCATGTCACTGGTGGCTATCATTTTAAAATGCAGTTTCTATACAGAATGTGAGACTTGGACTCAAAGAGAAGAGCAGAAATTGTAAGAGCATATTCAATGATTTTGACAGAGTGCTGGATTCTTCTCTCTTGTCTTTGCATGTGACAAGAGGAAAACGTTATTTTGGAAACACCAATAAAGGTTTTGTCATTAATGAATGCTGATATGGTGAAAGTACTGTAAAGACAGATAAACCTAGCATGGGTTGTAAACCATGTCAGCTGTGATGCTTGGAAGAACCTGAAGCTGACCACTAAAATTTGTAACACAACTTCTGTAATTTGGTGAATAATACAGAGATTACAGCAGGTGTGCAGTAGGGCGGTGTTTGCTCAGTTTTCCAAAAAAGTGCTTGTCATAGCTTCCAAATCTGTTTGGGATCTGTCTTTTCCTTAAGGTGTGCCACTAAAGAAAGGCATTTGGAGTAAACTTGATACAGTAGGTGTTCCTTCAGCATAGGGAACTGTATTTTCTTTGAGCTTTCAGAACTTTGTAGACTTCATGAGCTGAGGAAGGATCTTTGAGCAACAAGTGCTGCATTGGTTCTACCAGGATTAATGAGGGGACAACTTAATAAATGTTTTAATCATGAAGAATTAACTACTATTCAGTGTTGTAGCAGACCTCTAAAGGGGATTTGTTGTTGAGATTATACAGTTCTGATTAGTATATATTAAAGATTACATGTCAGCAAAGGACTGGATTTCGTCAGCCCTAGCATTGCAGCATGTTTTTTCATTTCCTGTGAGCCTACCCAAGTCAATAAACATCAAGTTTGAGGATGTTTGCCTTTTGTTACTTCGGTGGGTTTTGAAATGCTGAGGTTTCATATGAAAACTGTACTTGTCAAAGAAATGGTGTCTGATGTTTGCCTTTTTTTGAATCAAACAGATTATCGTGTCTATTTGCACACCTGGCTACTCGTTTCTCTAAGGCAATCAGGACTTTAAAAATGTGAAATTTTATGTCTGTGGTTCATATAAGGGATATGATACAACCAATAACATGAATTTATTTCAAGAAAATTTGCAATGCAAGGTTAGCAATTGAAATACTAGCAATATAAAAAATAAATAGCAAAACAAGTAAACAAAAAGAAATCAATATCCTTTTTTGGTGAAAGTTCCATTAACTGTTTAAATGAATTTGCAGTTAAAGGGCTGGAACAAGTATGTAAAAACCATGTTTCATATGTTAGAAATCTCAGTGTTTTAACAACTATCACTCTATCAAGTATATTAATTTTTGACTGTATTGGCAAAAATAAGTGCACAAAGCTCATGGGTTACAATGTTTAAAAATACAAAAGAAATAGTAATGAGGGGTTATATGAATATTGAGTCTGCAAGGTATCAATTAGTGCAGATTTTATACTACTTAGATTATCATTGTTTCTCTGCATATGTGACAGTGTACAGACTGATACTGTCTAGTTGTCCATTATTATATGGTAGCAGTATGCCTTTTTTTTCCCCGAAGATTTGACTTAGACACAGATTTTTCATGAGTTCTTTTTCATACAAACAATACAGGAGTGTTATGTTGTAAAAATAGTTGAAATATTGTTTTCTTTCAAAATATGCAATGGAGATAAAATTTAACCCTTACATGTATCAATCATGAATTTTTCAGTCAAGTTGGTGAAGAGGGAAACTATTCAAGTTCTTGGTTTTCATTTGAAAAACACCAAAAAAATTACAACCGTTGCCAAAAATAGTCATGACACATGCACTGACAAAAGATAACATGAGAAGAGTGAAAGATTAAACTACAGGCATTCATATAGTAAAAAAGATGCAAAAGAATTTCTTATGAATTTCAGATCACTCAATAGGAGTTGTTAAGACTGTTACGGGAACACGAACAATAAATATTTAAGGTGGCCAGATGTTAAGCACATGTTTATTCTTGGTTTCTTACTGCTGTTGCCTTCCTATTTCCCTGTATACTGGAGTTCCCTACATACTGAGCTTTCTGTCTGCCCACACTCGGTCGGGTTTTTTTATAGTTAAAACAATAAAATGGTATTTAAGCTGATGCAATCAAGTTAATCACTGTTTTAACATAATTTGAAAAGAGGCTAAACGAGTAATTAACGCAATAGGTAGTTGATATGGAGGATGCTGTTCAAATTGTAATTGTTGTTCAAAAACTAGGTAGTTACATATATACAGAATTTTATTCACCCTTTTTCCCAACTTGTAAAAATTCACAGTACGTGATTTTCACAAATACTGTTCCTGCTTAAGATACTGAAATCCTCATGAGAAGGGTTTTAAATTTTTAAGACTACTTTTGATTATAAAAATACTTTTTTCAAGTCTTACTACTTAATAATCCTCGTTCATAAAACCCATTAAATTTTAAGAGTGTGTCACAGAAGTGGGAGATAAATGGATGATTTTACAATGGCTGGAGGGCAATAGATAATAGGCTAGTTTTGATTTAGCTTTCTCTTACAGTGTGAGACTCTGGCTGTTGTCTGATTAAATACTCTTTCTTCTTTAAAAAGTATAAAATGTCACCATCCATGCGTGTCCAGCCTGTCATTATATGACAGGTTGAAAGTTCTTGTATGTCTAAATTATAGCTTTTCTTGTTTGCCTCTTGCAGTGAATAATAATAGGCTGTTTGGTTTTTTGTTGGGTTTTTCTTTTTCCAGATAACCTTTTTCATGCTGCTGTCTGCAGTGTGCGTAATGCTGAACTTGGCTGGTTCCATTCTCTCTTGTCAGAATGCTCAGCTGGTAAAGTCCCTGGAAGGATGTCAGTTGGTGAGTAATGGAAAACAAGTCTCTTATAAAGGTCAATGGGTTTTTATTTTTCATTTGTTTAGGTTTTTCACACATATTCCTTTAATTTTCAAAACAGTATGTGTATAGTACAGCCATCTATAGACATTACAGCATGAAAAATCATGTTGGGAAAAGTTTGAGAGTTAAAGTGCTAATGTATTCCCAGTGTTTTGTTACTTTAAAAAGTAAATTTTAATGTTAGAACACCTTGCTGCTTAGTGTCATGGTACAAATAACACTTCAACCAAATAGGCAGAATAGAGGCTACATCAAAACAATGCAGTAATTGCAACTTGATGTCAGCAGTATCAGGATTTTATCCAATAGCTCCTTAGCCAATATATTTCAAAGATGCACTGAAAATAATACTTTGGCATGTGGATGTTAATATTTTATTTGTCAAGCTAAATTCTCTTTTTTTTTATTTTAATTTCCAAAGCAAATGTATGTTACTTATGTTAAATAAAATACAAAATGCTAAAAATGATCATGATTTGGCATGCTCTAAATTATTAAGAGGTACAATATACCTCAAGTCTTTGTTAATATCTCAGGAAAAAAGAACATGTTCTTAACACTTGAGAATATGTTTTCTTAAGAATATGTTTAAGACACTGATACCTGTGAAGATGTCTACAAAACTAAATTCTGTGTCTGAAATCTCTCCTACAAAGTATATAGCAAAACATAGTATATAGAAAAGTATATAGCAAAAAAAATCCCTGCCCAATAAAATCCTTCAGGCTTCTGTTTGTACACCATGTATTTAATAAAACCAAGTTAAAATAATACAAAATGTTTTGGTAAATATTTTGAAAGGCACATGAAAAATACAGAACAGGAAACCATTTGGGCCTGACTTCTTGTATGGCTTCATAATGTTTAGTCAGCTTTTAAGCCTGTGTTTAGTTTTCCTACAACTCATCCTGTTTCAGAAGGGTGTATCTGCTGCTGCATCA
>JBCJKH010031924.1:0-14347 GCA_039877255.1 Loriculus beryllinus
CTATTTCTATTTTCATGGGTGGGATGGTAAGATCTGAATGATTATTTGGTACTTGCAGTTTATTGTTATTGTTATTAATTCCAGGCTCTTTTAGAGCAGTTTTTCTGCCTCTGGGTCTCAAATTGCTTAATAAAGAATGTATTTTTTCAGGTTAATAAACACTAAATTTGTTAGGCATATCAGGAGCAATGTAGTAAAAATAAGTGCTTCTGAAATGCCTGGAAAAGTAGTAATTTTTTGTTCCTACTATGAACGGCCCCATTACAGAAAGAAGAAGTAATTTTTTGCAAAGCACTTAATAATATTCAGATTTCCCACTTAAGATGCAATTAGTTGCTTAAGCTTTAGAACGTGCTAAGCTCTTATTTTCTGAAAATAACATACCTTCAATTTGACATGTGGAAACAGTGATCACATTACAAAAATTTAGATCAGATGTCTTTATTAATGGAAATTTATATAGCTTATAGGAAGTCTCTATTGCTGAGAGCGGGCAAACATATGGATAACATAAGAATGAGTTTAAATTTGAAACCTGAAACCAAACTTCAAACTGGTTGAAAATGTTTATTTAACTCTGAAAAAATATCTGCCTGCATCTGCAATTTCTAGTCCCTATAGGCAATAGAAATATTCAAAATAACACAGGGAAGAAATTACATCATTTCTGAAACAAACAAAACCATGGGCATATCTCAAAAAACATACTCTTCTGAAATATAATGCGATTCATCACTCAGTGCATGCTAATCTAAAGTATACCTCTGCATGCTACATATAGATATAATCCTCAGTAAAAGGGAAAACCAGCTGTCTGGTGACCAGCAGAGTCTGCAACAATACTGACAGATTTACATCGTGAACTTTTGTGATGAACATATGAGCTTTAGCTTTTAAGTCTTTCTACCGGAGCTCTTTTTAGGGAAGTTTTCTGTTTTGATTGTATTATGTTACATGCATCAGGAAAGGAATCAAAATAATAGTTTATGACTTTACCCAAAGAGAGACTAAAATGCTGAACTACTTTATCAGTACTTCTCACAATTTAAATTTTATTTTTTTCTAAGCCTTTTCTCACCAAAGCTCCTTGCCTTTCCATCAGGAGGTTCTGGCAAACACACAGGGGTTTTTATAGGAGCTGAATTGTATTAGGAAGTGGGCCACTTGGACAGCAAGAGCTCCAACAGTGCAGCTGGAGTACAGCACTATTTTATATGGCACATTTTATCTAGCACTAAAAAGGAGTAAGCAGTGCCAACGTGGTCTGTCACCACACCTCCAAAGTGAAACTGCAGTTTTATCTGTGGCCATTAGTGACCTGACTTGGAGCAACATAGTATCATACATGTTGAGCTTGTATTAATCTGTCTACTGCTTTTGTGTGTATATTAATACTAATACATTTTATGTATTTGGTAACTGGCATTTACCTAAGCCAACCATTATGACTACTACTACCACCACCAGAATAAAAAAAACCCCTATTCTATTTCTGTTATTGAATGGAAGATTTTAGTTGGCTATTTTTGACTATTTATTTTGTCTTCTCATAAAATAACATTGGCTATAGCCTGATTTGATCTGATTTACAGTGGCATTAATCAGGGATGTGTCTATTGAAGCCAATGGCATTATAAGAGGATTAGGCTGGGGAAGCTGAGATAAGAATGGCAATGGCAGCCCTGTGTTGTTCAGAGCTGGTTTTCTGCCACAAATGAGTATTTAAGGAGCTACAGGAGCAGGAGTGATCCTAGGCTTTTAGAAATGCCTGTGAATGGAGTGCAATATATACACAACAAATGTGTCTGCAGAAGTACAGAGACAAAAGGTTTATATTCCCTTTTTGTATTCATTACCAGGATAGCAAGTGATATAAAAATGACTGTCCTGGGCCTGATTCTGATCTCCCTCGTTATCAACTGGGAGAGCTGCCTGGCTGTGAACCTGCTTGGAGATTAGAGTGAGGCTGTATGTGCACTGATTTCCTAAAATATGTGATTAGTCATAATCATGCTTCAAAACACTACCCCCATTCTTCTAAGCATTTTTTTATGTACTTAAAAAAGGTTATCTGCCCACCTGAAAGTTATCTATCATTCTATAGATAACATTTTGTGGGTCACAGGGAGAATATTTTCCTGCATTTTTAACAGATATAGAAAGAGGAACAAGAATAGGTGACTCCCACATCTTAAAACTCAGCTTATGAGTGCTTGTGCTTAATGAAGGACAAAAAAGTATTTTTTTCTGGATTAATATATTGTGAGCATGAAATAGCCTATAGCACTCACTCCTGCACTCCTCTTGGCACTATCTGACATTTCACAAGATTGTTTCACCATCAGCAAGAAGCCCTGTGTAGGGTGTTGAAGAATTTCCCCAGTTCTGCCCAAATGCTGGAGACCTTCTGCCCCACGTTGAAGAGTGGAGGGCAGGCCATGTCATGATCTGCACACAGTGCTGGGCAGACACAGGTGAACCAAAGCAGCATCTTCTAAAGATCCACATATGCCATGTGAGTTAGCCCAATACCATTTTTATATACTAAATTGAATGATATCTTGCAGCCTTACACTGATGATAAATGGCAAATCCTTATGTAGTCAAGGTGAAAAACTTAGCCCATTTAAGTACAGTAACTTATTGCCATGTATAGTATTCATTCTGTGGTACAAGCCTCATTTGTTAAAGAGTCTGGACTGTGCTTTTGGCAAGTGGTGTTACAGTAAGGTGCGCCTTTGGTTTGTTGCTGTGTGTTATAGCTCTGGTAGAAAAGAAAGGATAGATAAAAAGGACTACCTAGGACAAACATGTTCTGGAGACTGAGTGGCTGTGGAGAAACCCAGGCATCGCCATCTCTCACCTACAACTGCTAACCACAACTCTGAGTACACTGCCGTGCAAACATCAGTAGTGGTTTTCAGTTGGGCAGAGATCTCTCTGTTTCAGCAGTTATGGTGAGGACTGCACAGAGAGAAGCTTTTCCTATGGACACATCTGGCAGTCTCCTTCAGTCCTGCCATGAAAAGGACAGCTGTTTCTGATGCAGATCTTGACTGTTGCCTTCCTGCACTTGTGTGACTGAGTCTCTTCCATGTCAGCACCTTTTTATTCCAGCCCATGTGACAGGAATGTCATTCTTGTCATGTGACTGTCCATTACTTGGGAAATTCAGGGTCCCCGGGAAGGCAGAACAAATGGGAAAGGGGGTTGGCATGTGTCTCTGTGTGTGAGTTGTATGCTTACATCATTTCCCGTAGGCTGCATGGGGGAATCCGGATTCCCTCTGGGTTTAATTGATACACTTTGTATTTGCTGATGGTAATATTTCTGATAATATTCTTTAGCTTTCATTAGGTTTTAACTGTTTTCTGGTATTGAAAGCCATTTGTGTGTAGCTGTGACTTTAAGGGGGCTGAAATTCAAATGCTATTAACTGATGGGCACAATCACAGAAAATAATATATGCAAAGTTAGTACGGCTTTTTCCAAATGACTTCTTTCTTCATCAGTGTTCCAGGGGAGGAGAAGAGGTGTACAGTTTTAAAGCATGAGGAAGCACCAGGCAGTCAGTAGGAAGGCATGGTCAAGCTGCAGTTCTGTAACGTGGTTCCTAATGAGCAGGAACTGACATCCATTACTTCATCATGCCAGATCAGTCCCTACTCTCCTGCTTTCTCTGCAACCACTACTTCAAAAGCGTTTTCTAAACTCCAGGCTGCTGGAGACTCACAGGCTTCACAAAACCACAAAAGCATATAGGCAGGCACATATGCAGAAAGAGCAATGAGATGATAACTGTTCCACTGTGTCATTTAATGCTTGTAATTTAGAAGAGATGATTCATCTTGGGTTTGCTTTGACAGAAAAGAAGGGGATTTTTTTGAAATATATTTTCCCAGATCAGAAGGTTAAGAACAATTCTGTGCCTTCTGGCGGAAAAAAAAAAGAAAAGAACAAGAAAGAAAGGGGGGAGGAGGTAAGGAAAAAGAGAAAAGTCTATCCATGTCTGGATTTCAGGAGGATGGCTCCAGCAGCCTCATTCCTCCCTCCTTCCTTTCCTCCCTTCCTCACTCCCCCACCCCTTTGTGTGCTAAAGTTACAACCCAAGGACTTGGAGACATTTCAAAGGAGCGTCACTAATGAAGACCACATGTGCACTGTTCCTCTTGTTTAGTCCAGAACAAAGCTGAACTGTAAGGGCCTCCTCTCTCCAGGGCCAAAACCAGGTCTCTCCCTCTTCTCGATTACCCACCCACAGTTTATGAATGAGGCTTTCTCAGGTAACCACCACTTGGTATCAGAACAGTTCCAGGAGGAAATCAATCATTTTTCCAATAGAAGGCCATAAGGCAGAGAGCAGGAGTTTCCTTTGCCAAAACGTCAGTGGCGGCATTGAAACACCCCCGTGTTCAACAGTGCTGCAGCCTTTGGCCTTTGTTCTTGCACAGCAGCAGTGCAGTTGATGTAGCATTTCTCTCTTTGTTTTAGGGTCACCTCCTCTGCAATGTGTCCAGAGCTGCATGGAGGCAGGTTTGTACAAGAAAGTGGGATGCAGCAAGGCTTGCTTTCTGAGCAGCATCAACTGAGTAAGACACTGAGATCCAAGACCAAAGCACGCCATTTCTCATCTCTGCCCGCAATTAACTGCATTTCAGGAAAGACTTTCACGAGGTAATGGGCAGGTGATCCTCACAGTGGTAGTTTTATCAGCCAACAAAAAGGAAACTGATGCCTGAATCTATGATTTCATGTCCACTCGGTGCTCCTTCCTCAACAATGTTTTGCAGCTGTGGGCATCTAGGAGTGAAGCAAGTGGTTGAGAGCTTCCTCTGAGAGGACATTTGTGTCCTTGCTGGGCACATGAAGGGGCCAGCCTCTGCCCCTGGTTGAGCTTCTAGTGCCCTCATTCCCTGATGGAGGTTAACAGCAGCACTGAGGGGCAATGCTGGACAGGAAGGGTGGGCAAGCCTTACCCCTCCTCAGATCTTCCTTCTGAAAGGAAGACATCAGTGCAAGGTAGTATTGATCTCCTTAGACAAACCAGCTGGCAGCCCTTAGATTGCTGTCATATTGGAGCCCAGGCTATGTCACCGGGCAACTGGAGCATGCTCCTCCCTTCATGGCATGTCTGCAGGAAGAGAAACTGCAGGAGAGTGGCTGGGAAAAGGATAATCTTTGGGCTTTTATTTCACAACCACTTTAAAAAGGCTGGGGAGTCCACAGGAGAGGAGGCAAGATTGACTATGTGAATCATAGAATCGTAGAAGTACAGAGGGGTTCGGTCTGGAAGGTACCTTAAAGATCATCCAGTTCCACTCCCCCTGCCATGGGCAGGGATCCCTTCCACTAGACCAGGTTGCTCAAAGCCACATCCAACCTGACTTTGAACACTGACAGGAATGGGGCATTCACAGCTCCTCTGGGCAGCCGGTGCCAGTGCCTCAGCACCCTCACAGTGGAGAATTTTTTTGTAATGTCTAATCTAAATCTCCTCTCTGTCTGCTTAAATTCATACGAAGGGACCAACCTGCTGAGGGGCCTGGAAACATGGCATATATCTCCAGTTTAGTTTCATAGCGAGAATCAGCCTGCTGCAGATGTGCTTTGTATGCACAGGTATGCTTCATCCTTAGATTCATTGGCCAAAGTAGATTCTGCCAATGTATTCTGGCAGAAAGATCTCAGGGATGCTAATTTTCTAGCCTGTTCATTAAAATACATAATGGGGAATCCAAATCTCTTAATTCTCACAAATGCTCACAAAACTCTCTGGAATTAAAGAAGCCAGCAGCAGTAGACAAGAACAAGTTAGGACACAAACAAGTTGCCCAGAAGATAGATACCTACCTACCTACAAGCTGACAAACTCATGGATACTTGACCACAGAGCGAGACAAAAGCACTCATATGCCCAACCACGGGCGAGGCCCTCATGGGCATTGCTGTCTCAGACAGTTCAGTGCTATGATGAAATAAATAAATATGAAGAAAAAATAAAATAAGCAAATAAATCTGAACAACTTCAAAGCCAGTGTATGGTAGTGGTTGCTGCTAAATCTGTACCTATTTTCTGACAGGAAGCTCTTCCGGCACAACTGCCTTTCAGAGACATTTCTGGTTACTCACAGTATAGGGGTGTGTTTATATTATATGAATATATTCCTGTGGGTGAAACTGCTAGTATTAAAAATAAATGGGAAGAGGGAAATGGATTCTATGGAAAAGTGACTACAGAGGAAGAGAAGTGACCTCTGTGTGGTGGTTACTGAGAAAAAAATAGTGGAAGCATTTGAAAGATCAGAGGACTTTTACAAAATTACTTTTAAGTATGGGATTAAGCCATAGTATATATATATGGAGGAAGACATAGTCTGAGGGTTGTTTTTTGTTCATAAGTGCTCTAGGGTTAACAAAGCATTCAGGGTTTTATGAAAGCACTTTTAAACAAATAAACATTACCCTGCAGTGTTTACAAGCTGAGCACTTCAACATAATCTTCGTGCATGAGAACCTGAAAGGAAAACTGATTGAAACCTCATGATAAACTGTTTAGTTTAATTGCCTGACCTCACGGCAGCAGAGAAAAGCAGATACAATAAATAATGGAAAAGTGTAAAATTTTAAATTTCCAGTGCATTCCATCACCTGAAGTGCAGTTTGATCATCAACGTGGAGCACATAAATATTTCCATCTGGATTTTTTTTTTTTTAAGTGGTAGCTGGACCTTTTTTGAATAATGTCAAAATGGTTGCGATTTCTTTTCCAGGCTAAGGTGACATTATTTGCGCAGACCAAAGGATTGCCACAGCCCTTGAAGCCTCTGCAGGAAGCAGTGTCTTCATTAAACAAAGCATCCTAAACATCTCTGCTGCTTCTGGATTCCTCTTCTCCCCACCTGTTTTTTTATTTGCTGAGTATCTTGTCTGCCTTCCAAACACATTACGAAGTCCTTAGATATAAACCAGCTTTGATTTCATTACGTACTGATAAAACTAGATTGAGTAGATCAGGGCTGTGTTCCTGGGGAAAGGAGGAGAAAGCTCTGGAGTATGGTTATGAATAAGAAAGCAATGGGGAGCTCTCCTGGAATCCTTCCCACCTGGCCAAATAGGGATCATCTAACCTTACCAGCCGCTTTGCTCTAGGGTACAAGAGTGCTGCCACACATCCCTTCTCTGGCCAGAGGCCGGGGGGTTCAGCTTCCTTGGTGGTTTTTATTGCTCATTCTGAGTTCAGGTGTGGGTGTTTTGGGTGGGCTTATGCTGTTTCTCCATGCAAGGTGCAAGGAGTCAGTGTCCAGGTAATCCCAGTTGGCATTGTCTGTCCCAAGACTATTCAGCATAAAGTTGATTTCCCTTATTTCTTCTGACCCCAAAGGGACCTGGTCTTTCACAGTGTTCCATGATCTCATTTTTTTAGGCATGACTGGCTTTCCGAAGTGATTTGTCTTTATAGATGTCACGGGGTAAACGAAAGATGCAAAATGGGAAAAAAAAAAAACTTATTTTACCCCAAATTGCAAACTGCTTCTTTGAATATTTTTATTGTGTAACAGACACTGCCTTCACTGCTGAATTCCCCTTCATTTTTCAAAGTTGGCCTAACTGTCCTGTCTTCTGCAGCCACCTGAGGCAGTGGAAATGTCACCAGACACTAATTCCATAAGCACAGCCCCACCATGGGTTACCACCTCTGCCACACCCCCTCTGGGTTTTTTATACAGTGGAATGAACAAGATACTGACTGACTCCACAATCTGTTGGACCAGTGTCAAAATTAACCTTCTCTCTGAAGAACTATGTACACAAATTAGCAGTGATGCTTTGGGTGTTGGTAACCTTTCCCCCTTTACATATGTCATGAGCACTGCTCTGCACAAACACAGATGCCACTACAATGCATGCACGTAAATTCATTTTCCACATCCATGGTAGATTCAAACATAGATACACATGTGGCAGTAGGCAGGCTTGTTTGAAAGCATATCTTCTTATCAAAGGGGATAGCTAATACTACAAAACAACAAGGCTTAGTATTATGCTTTCATTTTGCTTCTGCAATAGTGGTGTGCAAGAGCTGCAAAGTGAGAACTCATTTTACATCTTTAAAAGCAAACATTCTCGCAGCAGTATCACCTGTGGAAGCCTGGTTGATTCATACAGCAGTAACGTTTTCAGTAAGTGAAGCTTAGCTCTGGAGCTCCAGTATCTGTTTTATGGCACTGCAATCCTTTCTTTTTTTTTTTTTTTTTTTTTTCCAGGAAATTCTCTGTGTCTCTTGACTCACAACTGTTAATAGCATTCCCCTATCTCTTTAAAACCACAGTACTGACTCAGCCTATTTGGAGAAAGAAAGCTTTTTCAACTTACAGGTTCAATTCCTGTTGACTCAAAAGGGAGGAAGAAAATGCAGAGACTGAGAATGAAAACATTTCTTATTCCAGAAGTTACCAACAGGCAAATGCCATTAAGGAACGGATGGCATTTGTTCACAAACTTTTAACAATATTTTTCCCAGCTAAGGTTTAGCTCTGCATGTATTTTCTGCTGCCATGAAGACAAGTGAATCTGGATGTGCTCTTTGCTTCAGGAGTTGTATGAGACAGCTTGCTTCTTGTCTGGGATCTCAGAAAGGAGCCTAAGCAGGGCTTGTGTGTCGTCCCATTCTTACTGAGGTACGTGCAGGATCTCTGCCGTCAAAATTAACATGGCTTCCACTTCCCCACCCATTTGGCCAAAAGTAGAATAGTATGGTTATGCTGGCAGGGATTTCTTTTTCCAGCACACTGTGGTTTTCACAATTCAACTTTATGGACTTTAAAATCTCATGTCACAGGTTTGTGTAAATGTGATGGAAAACAGGAAGGAAAAAATGCTGCTCAAATAATAAGAAAATCATTGTTGGTCATTGTTGTGGTTCAGACAAGGGCTGGTGTGGGTAAAGTTGGAGCCTCTAAGAGAAAGGCTGGCAAATGGATTGTATGCAAAGCAAGACTTCTTTCTTCCCATCACAACACCATTTCAGAAACTCATTTCTGGAGACCTTTCTGCTGATTGTCATAGCAGCATGGGACTTAGAGGAGTTGTCTGGGTCTCTCCTTTTCACCCATCATATCTTTCCTCTACTGTGATCCCATGGAGTACAGCATGAAGATAACAGAAAGACCCCCACTGATCCACCCAAGAGGAGGCCTTCTTACCGAGGGCCTGACCACTGGCGCCTTGCAGTGGGAATCGCTTGTTTCTCTGCTGCAGGAATCCTCCTTGTGTGGATTTCAGTCTCATGCATGTATATACCAGAAATGCTTCAAAGTGTGACTGCTCGTTCCCACCTCCTCAGCAAAAAAATAATCATCTCTAAGGAGATGGGAATTTTATGTGTGATAATATAGCTGTCTTCCACCAGCCTTTGGGCAGTGATTATCAAGTGTAGCAAGTGCTGTCTCCTGTGCTACTGAGCTCATTGCCTTTCCACCCTCCAGCACTGAGTTTGTTAAGGGATTTTTAATGCCTCATGCTACACCTCCATGAACAAGAAAACTGAAGGGATTTGATCAAGCAAGGGGTTTTAAGATACCGATCACATCCTGTGCTAAAAATAGGCCTTTGTGCATGAAAAATGCATATTAATATGGTCATCTTAAAACAAACAGCACTGTACATTTTTTGTCAGGGTTGCCACTGATAGTACTTGAAATGCTAAACTGAACGGAGGCGAGGGGTGAGAGGAAGACAATGGACACACAGAATGTAAAGCCAGCTCACTGACAAAATCAAGCACTTGTTGGAGCAGTTCCAAATGAAGATTGGTCCTGTGAAAAGAGGGAGACTTTCCCCCGGTCCTTCCCCATAAGCAGGGGACTGCATAATGCCAGGGATGAGGAGGAAGAGACCACAGTAGCGCAGGTCCGGGTATGCACACAACAGTTACAGAGGAGTCTTGCATGACTGAGCCTGCAAAACCAGCCACATTTTAAATGTTCTTCTAAGGCTTCCCCTTAGCAATTATTAAGAGATTTCCTACAAGCACAGGAGCTCATCTGGGGATTTCTTTAGCAGCTGCTTATTTCAAAACCAGCCACTGTCCTTCCTTAATCCGAATTCAGATCAAGCCAGCTATTAATGTTTCTGTTGCCTTCATTAGAAAGTCTTATTTTTAATTCCTTTGCAGCAAAGTACATATACAATAACACAACCTTGACACTGAAATGTGAAAAGCACAACATTTCTTTATTGTGCATATCAAGCAAGGGATTCTTGCCCTCCATTCCTACAGGTGTAAAAGGAATGTGCATTAATTTAAACAATTGGAAGATTTGTTTAAAGAAAGGTCTTTTTTCGCATCTTTTTGTCGAGATTCTCATAGTTGTTTACAGCTATTTTCAGAAAAAAACAAGCAGATGCTGCAGTATCTGAGTCTATATAGCAGAGTTTGGTTTGCTTGAGTGTAAATCTGGCTTGTGAATGTGAACAGAAGGCAGCTGTAAATCTCCAGCTAAACTTCTATTTAGGTGTCAGACCAACAACATTTAATTTGAATTGTATGATATCACTTTAAAATTAATGATTATTGTTACTTGTTCTATTTCTTTAAAGCCTGTATTTATTACTTTTCTAAGGGCAATAACTTAAGACCAGATCAATAAACCATGTAAAAACAAATATTTCCATCCCAACACAAAACATAACCTGACGGACCCTAAGATTATGAATTTAAACGGAAAATGCAAGTGTTCCCTTCAAATACCCCTACTGGGTGGGCAATGGGGAAGAGGATTGTGTCCTGTTTATAATAGACTCCATCACAGCTGAAAAGTAGTTCCAATTTAGATACACTGACCACTGAATATTGGGTTAACTTTCAAGCTTTCCACTCCTTACTAAGCCTACCTATCTCTCTGTGGGGTTTGAGTCAGACTGCTCTTTCTTTCTCAGATCTTTCCTCTCACAGTCAAAATTCTGCAAGACCAAATTTGGACCAATTGCTGCTCTTGTAATGGGTGACTCCAGCTGAGAATCTAGTAACCCGGGTGCTGTAGGGCAGAGCAAGACATGCTTTCTCTATTTATTTGAGATAAGAAGCTGTAAGTCTGATCCAGGCCAGTTGGATTGACTGAGAAGGGGCCCTTTTGGCTGCAGAGCAAGTATTCTGGTGTAGAAAGAACTGAACAATTACCTCACAGTAATGCCTTCATGGAAAAATGTTTGCATTGCAGAGCTCTAGTAAGAAGTGTAAGAACTGAGCATAAAGCATAATAAACTTCTTTGAAGACCCTTTGCATCTGAAGCAAATAAAAGCTCGTTTCAAAGGTGTGATTGTAGAGGCATGTGTAAAGAGATACTGTATATGCAAGATGTATACTCCATGATGAATAGCAGCTGTGGTTGTGTCTTTCCTTAGGGACAAAGCAGAATAATGACTGTTCATATCCACTACATTTTGGTTAGGCTAATTACTAAGAACTACATGAATTTACAATGAATTTGCTATAAATAATTCATCTAACATATTGAAATCTAGTTTTATATTCACTTAGTGCATAATATCTATAAACAAATGAAGGACTTAACAGTCAGGCGCAAATCTTTGAAGCTAAACATGGGCTCTGACCCCAGTCTTGAACCTCAAGGCCCTGGTACCTGCTGAACTGTGTGCTGACAGGCCTGAATCCCCGTACCTCTGGATATTTGGGGCCACTGAATCCTTCGCACCTCTGAAGTGGTCCAAGGCATGAGTTAGCAGAGTATTAGCTCTCTGTGGTCACTTTGTCCAGGCTGGGTGAGTCAACTGATTTTGAAATAAATACAGGATGCTGTAAAGGCCCTTTGTGCAAACACAGGTTTTCTCCACTCCCAGAGAAACGTGGCCAGCAGGAGTGAGACTGTACCCCTCTGCATCAGTCAGACTGAGAACAAGGCCCTTGATCTCCTAAGAAGCCAAATCTGAAAACATTGAAGTCTAAATCCAGGCTCAGCTGTGAACTTCAAATGCAGACATGACTTTCTCTGCTCCAGAACATTTAATAGGCTTATTGCCCTCCTAAACATTTTCTAAATAGATACTCTGAGTACAGACTTTACGATAGCCTTTTAAAGCAGAACCAAACCCTTATGAAATCGTTATTTGTCACTGGAAATAGCCAAAAGCTAAGTAAAAGCCCAGCTTGTGGGAAGTTTGTTTGATGAATGAGAGCTGAAGAGTGATGACTGCATGGGAAATAGCTCCATGTCAGTAGAACACAAGGCACCCTTTGCCGTTGACTCTGGTATCTTCACCGCACTCATTCCCACCGGGGTTGTTCAGACACTGTGTGTGATTTGAAGCCAGACAAGGCTCAGCCTTACCTGTGACCATCTGGACTCGTCTCTGTAACACTGTTAAGCAATCACAGAGATTTCCTAGGCAGTGTCCATGGCTGCACACACTGTTCTTAAGTGTTGTCCCAGTGCTGCTATAGAAGCAAGGGCTATTGCATAGATAAGTTTGCATAGTAACAACTGCAGAGGTGGGCAGCCTTTCTTCATACAGAAAAGTGGTAAAGAAGTTATTCAGTGCATGTCAGAAAAAAGAATATTGCTTGACTTTAGGGAAAGTTTAACATGCAACAAGCTGGCAGTTGCTCTACCTCCAGGGACTGATTTGCAATTTGGATGATGAATGGAAATGATGTGGAGCTGTCCTTTGAGTATGCTGGCTGACTTTAATGCTGCACCAAGAAACATGTCACCTCTTCAGATCCTTGCCTCGGTGTTGTGTGAAGCCTGGTCAGGAAGAAGCAGGACAAGTGCCATTCTGATGGCTGCTGACAGGAAGAGGGAAGGAGAGCAGAGCTGACAGTGGCAGAGCTCATTCACAGACCCCAGCTTGACACAGCTCAGGAACTTCTCCCTCTGGGTTTCTACTGTGTGTGGGAGTGGGAACTCTCTGTGCAGTAGATGGGGCCGCCAAATACTTCTTTCTGCCAAAGAAGTGAAGGAAGGCTGTCTGAGGCATGTTGGCCTCTTTTCATAGGTTTTCTGTGTGGCAAAGATGATCGGGAGTGAAGCATTTAACTGATGTACATGGCCTGATTTTTGAATCAGAATTAAAACCTAACCAGAGATCATAGATTCATACACTGATAGAATAGCTTGTGTTGGAAGGGACCTTTAGCTCATCTAGTTACAACCCCCCTGCCACATGCAGGGACACCTTCCACTAAACCAGGTTTCTCAAAGCCCCATCCAGCCTGGCTATGAGCACTGCCAGGGATGGGGCATCCAAAACTTTTCTAGCCAGTTCCGTTCCAGTGTCTCACTGCCCTCACAGAGAACCTTTTCCTAATGTCTAATCTAAATCTCCCCTCTTTCAGTTTAAAGCCATTCCCCCTTGTCCTGTCACTACATGCCTTTGTAAAATGTCCCTTTCCAGATTTCTTGTAGGCACCGTTTAGGTATTAGAAGGCTGCTCTCCCTGGAGCCTTTGCTGCTCCAGGCTTAACAAGCCCAGCTCAATCAGCCTGTCTTCGTAGAAGTGCTCCAGCCCTCTGATTGTCTTCATGGCCTCCTCTGGACTTGCTCCAACGGGTCCAAGTCCCTTTAGTTCCAATTTAGAGTGTTATGGAAAAAAGAAAAAAGCCAGTGGCAATCTGTCTCACCCTCTCTATTTTCTCTGCACGGGTTATACCTGTTTGTATGCAAATACTGGCCCTGCACTCTTAAGAGCAGGCAGAAGCTGCCTGCCTGAATGGGGCAGACGGCAGCATTCCTCTGGACCTGAGGATGAGGGTGGGGTTTGCTCAGTCAAGGGAGAAAAATGTCAACATCTGTCTGTCACTGCATGGCAAATGGCCAATTATCATTTTTTTCCCTCTGCCTCCCTAAGCCCCCATCAGACAAAGCCGCTGAGCTCCCGGCTTTGTTGCCTGCGCCATTTCCCACCAGTGCTCCACCTCTGATATGCTAATAGCAAAACTGAATGGTTTTGTGAGGCTGAAAAGGATCTTTGGGCACATTCACTGGGTCAACAATCCCAACTGCTGTGCTGGGGCTCAGCCTGTTGCGCCTGAACAAGGTGCCAAAGGACTTCCCTCCCCCCTGCTCCGTCTTTAACAAAACCAAACCAGAATAGTGGAATTAACCATCTGGCTTTCTTGGTGCCCAGAAACTTACCTGAACAAATTATGACATGAAGGGGTCCCTTCAAATACTTTCTAGACTGACGAGTGACCAGTTGGGCTATGCTCTCCACCGTGAATTGTTGCCTCACTAGGTGCAATCTGGGAGCTGAGAGAGGACTTCTCTTCTTCAGAGTCCTACAGAGCAGCTAGGTGCTCTGTACCTAGCTAGGTACCAAAATAATTTT
>JBCJKH010031930.1:2854-20285 GCA_039877255.1 Loriculus beryllinus
GCCCTTCCTCAGCACAAAGGGACATAGGAGCCCTTCTACAAATTCAGCCAGGCACCACTTGCCGTGCTCTTGGATTTGATTCTGATGGAATCCAAGAGAGCAGATGCAGCTCTGTACTGAGCACACCTCAAAACATCACGTCTGTTTCTCTTTGGCTTGGGGTGTAAAGCACATACACCCAATATAACCACAAGCAGAATAGCTGAGGCATTGGCATGACAGATGCTCAGGAGACTGCATGCTTGCACTGTGTGGTTTGCTTAAGCTCAAACACACCATTCAGCTTTACTGCAATAACCTCCTCACAGAGTACAAATAATTCTGACAAACCAGTGTAAGATCATTTACTCCCCATGTTGCCTGGAGAGTAAATGAGCCTGCTGACTTTCACAGTCACCCACCACTTGGCTATTTCTAAAGGAAAGCAAGATGATTTCTCCAACTACCTAACACATTCTCCTTATGTGGTACTGGGTCATGACTCTACTTGACCTTCTTTGAACTTGGAGCTCACCCAGTGTGGAAGTCTGCCTTGCTTCTACTGTTCATCCTGAGGAGCACAGGTTCAGTGTTTCTCAGGCCAAAGAAAGTAACCAGCATCTTTTATTTTTACTAGCTTACCTGGGACACTGAAGAGGTGCCTCACCAAGGGTGGAAACCTGCAACTGCACTGCCTGAAGCAGCATCTTAGTGGGCACGTCCATCTCGACAGCACAGCGTTTCAGGTGACTGACTCGGCTCTGTGGGGTTTGGAACTGCTTCCCACAGATGGGACATTCAGGGACCAGTGGTTTGCTGGAGGATGACATCTGTGCTTCTTCCATCTCATCCAGACACCTGTGAGATGATGGTAAAACTTACCTCTGAAGACTTTAAAACTGTCCACACTAAGATTTAAACCATACTAAAGGAAGCACAATCATCTTCAATATTTGTAACAGTCAGAAATATCCCTCGAAAAAACAAGAATTACATGCCCACCACTGTGATGAATATAACATGTAACAGTTATGTAGATATTATTGCCTCAGAGCCATATTAGAAACATGGTGCTCAAAGCAAGTGCAGATAATAACCCTCTTTAACTTCATCATGTGCCCATCACCTAATCCCTCTCTCTGCATTCATGTTAACATTCCAGCTAACTTACAAATCGCTGTTAAAAAAAGAATCATCTATCAGAGAAATCAGCCTTCCTCACCCAAAACAGGACTTCTTGTCCTCCTCACTACTTCTGTAGGCATGACCACATGCAGTGTCAAAAGCACAAATGTATCCCACTTGACAGTGTTTTATGTCACACAAAAGGGAGTAGTTGAAATTAACACTCAGGAGCACAGGATTATGGAGTTCTAAGAATTTCTGGTAGGCCAAAACTATGTCTCCAAAGACACGTAGGGTATGAAGTCCCAGATCTGCAGTGCCTATTATAAAAATCACTCCCTGATTAGGTAGTAACACACACCACCTACATACACAGGGCTGTGTTAAGAGACCATTCATCTGATGTACCAGGACTGGTGACTACTGGTTCACGAGTGCATCTATCCACCTGCAGCTTTACCTCTTGTGATTAAGACTGCTATCAGAAAATCCATTGCTAATATAACTTTATAATCTCATACCTGCTTAACAGTTCAGAAAGCAGACTTAATTTCCAAAAAGCACTTCTGACATACTGTCACTGTTTTACCTTCTGTCCTCCCAGACAGCAATAACACCTCTAAAGCTGCAGGTGCAGACAGTCCTAATGAATGTGAGTCACTTAATAATGTGATGTAGGATTGGACAAATTAAATCCCTCTTGCTTCTGGAGGAGCTCAAATTAAGAAATTACAGTCATTCAAATGTGCCATTTCTGATACTCTTTCAACAGAGGAGCACAGACTTTTAATTTACAAAGAGCTATCTGTATATAATATATTAACAGTTCTTGATATTTACCACTAAGGAAACTGTTAAATTAGGGCACTAATGTCAATTTACTCATTTTTCTAAATAGCACCACCCTTCTCCCAGCAAACACAGTGACAGACTAGCTGTCCTTATAAAATTAGCAAAATAAAGCAAACGTTACTTTGTTGGCCGAAATCAGTAGATCTCCAAATCTGCAGCAGTGGGTCCTCACTAATTTTGATTCACAATTACAGCTGCTCTGCCACACTACCAATGAAAGCAGCACTGGCCTGACAACACACATGCAGAAGCCCTGGAGGGCAAGACAACCAGTCTCTGCTTTGAGATCAAAACGACTTGTTAATTCAAGCCATAAAGGTCAATGCCACTCTGCAGATTCCCCTGCTACCATGTTCTTTAATGGCTAAACTGAGTGAGCAGTCTGTGAGGCTAAGGGAGAAAGCATGTGGAAAGGACACATCGTGCTGGTCTTTCACCTGTTAACATGCTGCTCTCGTCGCTTTGTGTTCATGGCTGAGAGATCCTTTTGGCAGATCTGACAAAAAAACAAGCCTGCATCTTCCAGGCTTGCCAGGGCTTCCTCTTTGGTTTCCTGCTGAAGAGCCAAAGCCAGAGCACCATCATGTTCCATGGAGGGAAGATGGTGGATATCTGGCAAAGAAAGGAGAGATTATCTCAGATAAAAAAATCAGAATCCTGTATGAAAGGCACAGAGCTGTTGTACTTATTTATTAGTTTATTAAAGTAATGTTCATCACTAGTTTATTACAGTACACACATAAAAATTAATTGCAATCTTTCTCTTGCATCTTCACACCTGACCTCTCACAAGGACATGTACAAAATGCCCTCTTTAAATGCTACAAGACTGTGCTAGCCAAAGGGCAGGAGGTGGCAACAGAACATCACATGTCAGAGCCAAGTGAAGGGCAAGTTTTGGCTAAAGTTTCTGGGGACAACATGGCATCTTATATATTACATATTAAAAAACAGCGGATTGTCCATCCAGAATCAACAGGGCCTTGACTTATAAAGAATGAAACAAGAGAAAATGGCTGTGAATTCATTCTGTTCATATGCAGTTCATCTGCATAGAGCATATTACCTTACAGATTGCTTGGAGATCTACCAATGATGGGGGCTACCTAAGAGTCATATTTACCTAGCAACTGTCTAATGTTGTCCTAAGGGAAGGATGACAAAGTTCACTGATCCTACTGGAATTTCAACCTGTTTCCAAGAAGACAATTACCCCTCTGGAATCTAAAATGAGGTTAATTCAGCCTCAGAGAAGAGCTAGGAGAAAAGTCTGTACAGTCCTTTAACAATAGAGAAAGCAGGATTTCTCAGCAGTCTGAAGTGATTTATTCAGTGCTGCACACTGCCACTAGGCTGGCTGGGAACAAAGCCCAGGAATCCGGACTGCTTCTCATGCAACCATGCTCACCAGCCCACAGCACTCTTCCTGCATGTACCAGAGCTAACAGGAGAAACATACCATCCTCTGGTGGGTTCTGCTCCTTGCTTTCATCAGGGAAATCTCCATTGGCTACAAACTTTGGCAAACCATCATCTGTGCTGTGTTTTAGCTGCTCAGGTGCCACTCTCTTGAACTGCTGCATTCTCTCCACTACCAGCTCTGCTACTCGCATCTTCGATCCTGCAAGCGGTGGTACCTTTGAGGTGGGTGAAGAGCAGGTCCCTGGCTGTGTAGCAGGATAGAAGGATAACGTAGTCTGGGAACAGCCACGCAGAGTATTTACTATAGGGAGGGAAAGCACCAGAGCTTTACCAGTCAAGTACAAAGTACAAGAGTACAAAGCCAAGCTGCCCAGAGAGCTGCTAGGAAGCTCTTCTCAACAGCAGCCTAAGCTAGGCTGTTTTGCAACAACCATTCTTAAAGAAAGAAGTGAACAATTTGTTTTGCTGCTACATGAGTTTATACTTGATAACCACAGTAACAGGATCAGGCTTCTGTGCTACAGTGGAGTTTAGATATTGCTACACCCCTTTTAGAGAAAGGCCCAGAAATCGGATATGCTGGGCTGCATCACAAGCAGTGTGACCAGCAAGTCAAGGGAGGTGATTCTCCTCTTCTACTCCACTCTCATGACACCCCACCTGGAGTACTGTGTTCAGCTCTGGGGTTCTCAACATAAGAATATAAACCTGTTGGAGCAAGTCCAGAGGACTTATGTAGATGGAAACACAAGGACCAAGCCTGCTTCAATCAGTGCTGCTGTATGTCCCCTCCAGGTGCGCTCCTGAAGACCTCCCCTGAACTAGAGGCTTTTCCCTCCTAGCCTGTTTTCCATCTGAACAGTTTTGGTTTACTCACCTGAGAGAGTCCTCTGGCTACACTCATTGGTTACTGGACTTGGCTGGCTGGCAGAGAGAGGGTTTCTCTTTCCATCCCCTTGTACAGCCTCACCACTGTTACAGGCCACAACATCACCATCTTCTTTGTGCACCAATGTTTGTTCCTTCGGTCCCAAATCTTGAGGCAAGTATGTCTCCTTCATAGCTGGTAAACGATGATGGTTTTGGTTCTTAGCAGCAGCTTTGCCTCTTCTTAATTTGCTTCTTGCTGCAGTGCTCTCTGACCTGTTCTGAGCCCTTTTTGCTGCCTCAGTATCCCCAGCTTTTTTCTTCCCTCTACCCAATATATTTGCCCACAGCTCTTTAAAATCATTGTCCTGTTCATCCATTGGCGTGCAGGGTCCAGAAACACTGTGACCTAATGACACTGTGAGGACTGGAAGGCAGGAGGAGATACCAGAATCAGTTCATCATCTGTGACCTGCTATCTTCACCAATTCCCCTCCACCACCTCAGAAATGTCCATTCTCCAGACTTCAATGAGGTCAACAGAGTGGGCACTTCTGTGCTGTTCCAACAGCTCATTCTTCCACAGTTAATTCACAGCCATTTAGTAGAGCACATTCTCCATGGACCCCACCTGCTTTCACAAGTTAAGCACCCCAGTTTGTGCAGAGCATGTGCAGAAGCTTCATGATGTGCTACAGTGCTTCAGAAAGACACTTAAAAAGCCCTTAAATAAAGAAATAAAAAGGTGGTTATGGAGGATGGTATATGCAGATGCAGTGTGGGACAGGCTGGTGTAGAACTTTGAAGGAGGAAAGGATTTGTATAAAATAGTATGATTAGAAAAAGCACATACTGACCCAAAATACCATCCCTATAATTATACTACAGACATGCACAAGCTACATGAGGAAAAAAGAGAAAGCTTTCAAAACAGGTATCTGATACTGGGTAGGCTTTCGTCCTGGAGCTCAGGATTTGAGACTGTCCCTTTTTTATATGCATTCATACTTACATTTATATAACACAAGACCAGCAAATGGAGCAGGGAGAAAAAAAATAGTCCTTCACATCAAGCAGCTATTCTAGAATGTAAAATTCTGCTTTGCAGCACCGCAGCTTTAAAGAGGAAAGCCCGACCTCATTTTGAGAAGCAAATAAAGGCAGTTTCTGGCATTCCAAAAGGGTTTCTGGGACAAGTCTGAGAACAATTCTATCAAACATGTTCATCCTTTCTCTTCTCTTACCTCCATGCCTGCTCACCTTCAGGATTAGCTCTCCTGCCAACTAATATTGAACTTATCCTCCAAGTCCTCAATAAACCATGGCACTGACCATGTTTCACAAACTGCTGTCAAATACACAAGGTAAACAGACTAAACAAATCGTATTTTTGAATGAGTTTCTTAACCTTTTCAGCTACAGTAAGAACAGCAGGACTACCTGGGGGTTACTTGGAACAGCACTGGGTACAATGTCCAGATGGAAATGCCATCAACCCCCAGGCAACATTGAAACTAGATCTCTATTCTTAGACATTTTGATTGTCCTCTTCTTCCTAGTCCTAAGTTCACTCTGGTTCTGGCTATTTTAACAGAGGTTTTATATTGCTCCCAAAATCTATTTCTTTCAAGCCTAAACCAGAGTGTTTCACTTGGAATGGCAGCAGCTGTGGTTCAGTTTCTCCATTAAAACTCTGGGCACAGAAAGACTCAAAAAGCAGGAAAAACACATGTGAGATTGTTTTCTCAAATGGCTTGGCTGGAGACATGCAAGGCTGAGGAATGCTGGTTACACACTTTCATGGGTCAGCCTTTCCTATAAGCAATTACAGATGTTAATGGATTTATTTATTTTAAACTCAAGCTCCCAAACCAGCAGAGGATTTTGCTGTGAATCTTGGAGTCATTTCCTGTCAGAGAGAAACTGAAGTTTTATGTAGCCAGTTCATAAATTTAATTTTCCTGGACAGAATCTTGGTGTAGTTATCACTGTAAATTCACCATTTTTTTTCTAAGTAGGAGACAGCATGTATAGAAAAACAGAATCTTACATCCTTCATGGCTTTAAATACCTCTCACAGATGCATTTGTACTGGCGCATTATTTATGGTGAGTTCCTGATACTAAACTTTAAAACAGATCAGCGCTTTTGCGTGTGCAATCAACGTTCAGTGCCCCAGGTAGACCAAGTCAGACACACAAATGATACAAAACTGGCTAAGGATGTATCTGTCTTACTCCTCCCTTTCCAGACTTGTATTTACACGCTCCTGCTCTGCTCAGCATCTGTGTTTCTGACGCTGCTGCTATTGGTGTACCCAACAGCCAGCCTTGGCATCAGTTTGTAGAGCTTGAAAAGTAAAGGCTTGAAAAGTAACTTCTTTCGGTAGAGTATTTGATTAATTTTGGAAGATTTTAGGACTCAACAAGTCACAAAGCTGGTCAAATAAAATAAACAGCACCACTTACCTATCAACTTAGATGTCAAATCTATAGCCCAGCTGTGCTCTTCAAGTAAATGTGGATCAGTGAAACAGTACAAAGTAGGACCAATAAGAATGAAAGACAGAGCCTGGAAACAGAAAGAAAAGGCTAGGTTTAGAGTATTTTGTACTGACTGCTCTTTTTGCTTGAGTTCCAGGTTGCAGGGGGAAGGAGACAGCTCTAATGGTGCTAAACTCTGCTACTTCTATTGACCCATGTACCTGAACTATGCAAGTTCAGACACATTGCTCAGGATCTACTCAGCCTACTGAGCATCACTGCAGTCACTGCAGAGAAAGCTCAGAACCCTTCAGAAGGCAGAGCATGTCAGACAGAGCAAACACGGTTCCTCAGGACTTTGTTGGAGCCCACATCTGGCCCCAGTTTGAGCAGGACACTGGACTAGAGACATCCCGAGTCACTTTCAGCCTGAGTTATCCTATCATCCTACAAACAGCCCATCCTTGCTTTTTCCACTTGGACTAATTTTGTTTTCTGGTAACTTTCTTTAAACCAGAACCACAGCAGTTAATTCCTACAGAAATCCATCAATGTTACTATCATAACCCTCTGGCCACACAACACCCTCAGCTTTTTGATCCTGCCACTTTAAGGCTCACAGATCTACTGCATTGAGTTCTCTGGTTTAGCTGAAAAAAATCCAGGGGGAAGTATGGAGAAAGTATCCTTTTTCATGAGTCCTGTTTGCTTCCTTTGTACTTCACTGACTGTTTTCTGTTGGGGTAAGGAGGACAAAAGCTCTAATCCTCTTTAGGCCACTCAGTATCTTATTAAAGTATGTATCACATCGTCCAGTGTTTGTGTTCTGAAAGAGTTCCAGTCTTTCTCAGGAGAATCCTTCCTGGCTCCTAACCATCTCCAGCAGTATTCCCCGAATCCACTTCATCTCCATTGCTTTATCTGAGATGCATTGACTAGTACTGCAGACAGCAGACTGCTGATAACTGCTGCTGCTGACGTTTTGTATTGTTCACATTCTCTCCTCATTGAGGCTTTGCAAATCCTAACATCTTATTTGCTTTGTTTTGAAAGCATCTGCTTGCTGAGCAAAGTTTTTACCTGAACAAAGGCACCCAGGGCTTTCAGTGTCTGGTATCATTAAGGTGTTTCATATGATTTATCTGCTTTCCCACCTCCACGCTCTGCTCTACACTCCTCCATGCTAAGTTCATAATCCATGATGCATGTTACCTGCAGGCTGGAGCCTGCTGGAACCACCTCTGATCTCAATAGACCTGAAAGAGCTGCATCACTGCCCAGTGCGACCACCAGGCATGTGCTGAGGTGCATTCAGAATGAACCCTTGGATGCTCTTTGCTACTTTTCAGCCAGTTTCTTCTCTCAGACCATTTATCATTCACAATACCATTCACCATTCTTTATCTCATTCCACTTTTCAAATCATTTCTGAGCAACCTACATGAATTCATTCTTTATTTCCTGCTTTGCTGATAAATTCAAAGCAATTCATTAGACTACGGCAAGACGGTCTACTGGAGAAACAAGGCTATCATATTAACAAGATGCTATCAGCTTAAAAATACATGAAGACAGATACCTACAAACAACTTTAAGATCATTTCAATCGGTTCAATAGGTACATATAAAAGACTTACTGCCCTGTAATTACTCAGTTCAATTGCAGAATCCTTCTTAAAAACAAAACAAAACAAATCCCAAACAGCAAACCCCATGCAGGTAAAAAACATCTGCTACCCTGCCACCTTTCAGAGCAGATTCCCTTTTAACAATGGATAGCATATTTCTTTGAAGTCCACAACTTGACTGTCTTCTGAGCTCTCAATATACACCATATGGGCCTGTTCACTTGCTGTTTTAAACTACCTGTTCCAGGAACAATTCTCCTGCCACTTGTGCTTCCAAGAATATGTCATCATTATGTCTAGAATGCTGTTGACCAATGCTAGGTAGGCCCCAACAACTTGTACCCAGCAGATATTTTTTCTCCTCTTGACTCCCTCAGTGACACCTCAGTACATACCATCCTCAATTACTCAACTCTAAGGAAAGCCTGACTCTATACCTTCAAAAGAGGGAAATGCCATGCTACCCTGGGAGCAATTCCCTGGGTTTCACAAGAAATGCCAGGACAAGTGCGATTATTTAATGCTGAAAAGCAAAGCAAAAAGTAACCTTTGTTTTCATATATACCATTTCCTTGTGGTGAAAGGACAAATTATCCCATCCTGCAGACAAATCCTCTCCCCCCCCATCTCCTGGCTAGTGACATAGCCCAGTAGGCAGCTGCATTCCTAACTGGCTGTAGGAAGACCCAGTGCTGAGTCTGCAGCACCTGTCTCCTCTAGGAAACATGGAAAGGCAGGAAACATTGAGCAGGGCCATGTTTGTGTGCTAGGCAGTGGGTTGCTGCAGGAAGGGTGGCATCTTTCTCATCAGGAACACCTTTCTCCCGCTTCCTCCACCAGCAAGAACACCACAGGAGTGGTCTTGACAGTCCTGTAAGGCTGACCAGAACATAATGGGAAGTCAAAGAATGGGATCAAAGTGACTGATATCACCTCAGTCTTCAGAAATCAGTTAACTGCCATGGCCTGCATGAATCTGGGCTGCTAATACCAGTGGTGATAAGGACAATGATGGGATGCATGCTGCTGCACTGGCACTGACAGTATTAATGCCCTCCTCTTCTCTTTTTATGAAAGCTGTGGCCTACAGATTTCAAGGTTGGTAACAAAACTTTCAATCAAGCCAATCCAAATACTGCGAAGGGAAAGAATTTCTGCAGTGTTTGTTCTGGAAACCACACCAGAAGGCAATCCCTAGGGATTCTTCCAGACCAAATCCTGTAACAAAAAATCTCCCTGCAGGTTCCTGATGGAGAACTTACATGTCAGTAGTATAATTTCTGAAAACGCACATTATCCTCCACACTTTTAGAGACTCCTCACTACAGCCTGTTCTCTCCAGGTTCCTGCACTAAGCAACACCTTTATTGGTAACACTACTCTACAAAGGCACAGCACCAGACCTGTACAACACAGGGTCTCTGTATTCAAAGAAGTGCAAATAAATGTACATGGAGGACAGCAGCGCTTGTTCTGTGAGGAGAGAGCAAATGTAAGTATGGAGAGGAATTCAAAGTCAGGTACCAGTCCTCATGTCCTGGTCCCTTACGGCCTTCCTGTGCCAGAAAAGGATGACAAAACCAGACATGGAAAATAGGAAATGACAAATTAACTCAAGTCTGTATAAGCAAGGAAATGATAGCTGGAAAATCATTATCAGATTCTAAGGAGCAATCTTAGAACTGACCAGTATCAACGTCTATCTGACACTACCCACTTCCATTACCTGATATCCCTTCAGAGTACCATGCTCCCATTTGTTTTCCAGACTATCCTCCCCCTGCTAGTACCTTGTACATATGGCAAAGCATTTCATAGCCAATAAAAAAATCTATCATATTCCAGGCATGAATTTTAAATCACTACTTACAAAACAAAATGTCCCTTTTGAACACTGTAGAGGCCAACCTTACTTCATAAAGCACTCCACTGAAAGAGAAAAGTCTTTACTCTCTACCTCCTCTGGAAAGATAAAGGGGAAGTGGATATAAAAATAAAAACTAACGGTTGCTCAGGTGCAAATGCTCATAGTTTGTATGCAAACACAGTAGCATACAGATCAGAATTATATGCAGCTGGTGTTTCAAAAATGGTTATTTGATTTGACTGAAAACAACAAGAAATTACTAATCTAAACAGAAAAATACAATTGAGAATTAAGGACTGAATAAAAACATTTCAGAACAGGCCAATAAGAAAACAATGCTTCTTAAAACCTAACTTGGTTTTCAGAGAAAGAAATCAGAGTAATAATAAAACCAAATGTATAAAATAACAGCATGGTAAGGGAATGGGACAGCACTGAATATAAGCAATGGATTTTATTAACACAAGAAGAACGTAAAATTACCTAAGGTTATTTATCTGGACAGAAAAGCTAAAGACTTTCCAAAAGATCTTTTGGTGAGCATCAAAACCAAAAAGAAAAACCTGCTAAGGCCACTAGATCATTATAAAGCAGACTGTAGAACTGTTATTACCGAGAATACAAATATTCTTACAATATCCACCCCACAATGTGCCTATTCTAATAGCCATCGAAAGCATACTGAAAAGCAGCTATTGAAGGTGTTTCTGTAAACAGATCATTTGCAAGTAGAAGCCACTGTGATTTTTCAAAAAGGACAATTAGGGAAGTAAATACCCATATTCCAGACTTAGATCAACACCAGACTGTGAAAGAAATGGCTTATATGGGAATTGATGAGTAAGGATGGATAGAAAAATTAATACTAATCAACACAGCTTTATGAAACCCAAGATCTCCTATGTTAAGCTAATACATTTAGCTAATATGTTTTTAATGAGACCTCTATGTGTTAACACAGATGTAATCTCTTTGTAAAACATTAAAGAAGTATCAAAGGACAAAATGATTAATTAAAAGCATACAAAACCAGTACAACACATTTAGAATTATTAAAATGTAGCTAGGTAAGTTTCAAATTGCAACTGCAAAGAGCAGTTGATGCATTGAGGGCATTATGTTTCTAGCAGTATCCCACAGGGATTAACTCTCTGCCTATCTTGTTTTTCTATTATTCAGACTTAAGAAATTAGTTGGAAGAGACATACACCATCACTGATCAAGCTGTCTGGTCATGCAGAGGAGGGAACTATTGAAGCTGATGACAGAGAGGCAGATTGATGCAAGCCACTTGGTAAACCACTGCAAATCTCAATATAAAGTTCCACATTTGGGACAAGGCCATACTTACAGGATAGGTAAATCTACCCTGGAAAACAACTACAAAGGAGTTTGGAGTCTGGACATATGTTGAAACACTGGCAGGCCCCTGTGGGAGTCTGTAGCCATACTGATACAAAAGGTTCTGTATTTCTTGTAGTGGGTACATGTGAACACTATGGTGATATTGTTACAGTGCATATAAGGCCTGATTCCTTACAAGGAGGAAGCACTGCCCACAGCACACAGAGCCAGTGGCACATGGCTTAGGAACACGGGTTGGTTCAGGCTGCCTTTTCAGTTGCCAGTATACAACCTCACCCAGCCATCACTCTTTCACACTGACAACGTGACCTTGTCTCAGGTGTCCAACGTCACTCTCATACAGATAATTCTGACCATGGCAAAATATTCTACCATTGTGTGGATCAAGAATGGAGTAATAAGCGTTATGGATGTTTGCAGCAAGAAAATCAACTGAATAATTAATGAAGAAGTGAATATAAAGAGAAGTAAGAACACTTCAATGCTATAGATCCAAGCCATCTCCTTCCAAGAAGACAATGTTATTCTAAAGGGCACAATCACTGTGTACCAGTTCTACTATTTTTTTTTCCAAAAAGTGTATTGTCTGATTTGTGATTATCATCGCAAACCCAAATGTAAGGTGAAATTTAACACAGCATCTTGATTTCCCCACATTCTCTAAAATAGAAAGATGCTTGCATTGGAAAGGTGACCAAACTCATGGATTTCTAAAGGTAAACTAATAACGTATCTTTTACACTAATGTTTCATTAATTTATAACAATTAATAACTTGTTGTCAGCTGGAATTACACACAAGAGCTACAATAAAATACCCAACATGCTATTTTGTTCACATGCTGCTTCGATATTTTCATGCTGTCATATCTGTTCTCCATACTCCAGCACCCCTCATAAACATGCTTTGTTCAACTATTCTGAAAATACATTTGTACATTCCTTCCTACTAAAACATCTTCTTTTACTACCTTAGTTCCTTCACCTTCTCAATATCCAAATATATTGTTACCTAGAGACTGATTTGAGTGTTCTGGGAAACTGGTACCAAGCAATGACCTCAGGGATGTGCAGATGTGTATCATCCATGGACTGCTATGATAACAGCAAGAGGTCGGCTCTCGGGCAATGATGTCAATCTCTGTGATCTATTTTCAGAGAAAACTCTGGGCAAAAGCCTGGCCTACAACTGAGAACCCCGAAGCACAGTTTGAGTTTCACGAGCATACAACAGTGTGTCAAACATCCTGTCTAAATTGCTGTTTTCTACCATTTGACAGGTTCTTTTTCTGCAGAAAAAGGTGTAATAAAAACTAACCCAGTGGGAAAAACAAATACTCAAAAGAACTTGAGGTCCATTTTCTTTCAAATATAAAGGCCATGGTAAATTTTTTCCTGTTTTTGCCTCTGACACATGCACATAGTGTAAAGCAACAAAATTACTTCTGACTCTTCTGAAAACTATTTTAATCCAAACAGCAAAAACAAAGGGGAGAGCAGGGAGATGAAGAACAGGATTCTAGGCAGACACGAAAGCCAACCACTCAAGGGTGTCTTTTTCTTATCAAAACAGGGACTTTACCTGGATGGTGATTTTCTGAGAGTTTATACAGAAATCAACAGACCGAGCACCAGTTAACATTTCTGCCTTTGGGCTCTACTAGAGTCAAACTATTCAGTACAAATAACATACATTCTTGCCCAGCAAATGTGTAATTTTGGCTTTATTTTAAACCAGCATGATTAAAAGAAGCACCTGTGTATCTGCAGGACCAGGGACAAAGCGTTGTCAGTAAACCAGCCAGCACCACCTGTTTCCCCTCAAGGCAGAGGATTCCCCACACGCCGATCCTCAGGCCCTTGAGCCTAGAAGAGAACGACAAAATTCCATGTTGCTTCATGAAGCAGCTGACAGACTCCTCATAGCATCACAGAATGGTCAGGGTTGGAAGGGATCTTCAGAATGGTCTTCCTTTGTCACACTGCTGGAAATAAGTTCGATTCAAGACTGGATCATAGAATCATATAATCACAGAATGGCTGGGGTTGGAAGGGACCTTAAAGCTCATCCAGTTCCAACCTCCTGCCATGGGCAGGGACACCTTCCACTAGAGCAGACTGAGCCAAACCCCATCCAGCCTGGCCTTGAACACTGCCAGGAATGGGGCAGCCACAACTTCTTTGGGCAACTGTGCCAAGTTGTTAATGAACCTTCCCAGCAGTCAATGCTTGCTACACTCTGACACCCTCGCAATCAGCCCTTCCATTGAAGAACTTTGCCACCGTCACTGAGGTTTTGCTTTTGATGCCACGCTAACATCAGTGCTGCGCTTCACCCTACCCAGGAGCCGCACCGGAGCAATGACCCACCCATCCAAACCCAACCCCCTCAACGCGCTGTTAGCGGCCCGAGGCTTCTGCTGCCGGCGGTACCTGACGGGCCCCTGTGGGCTCAGTCCGGGGCTGACCTCGGGCTGCACACCCGGCAGTGCGGATGCCTGTAGCGGCCACGACACCCGCCCCGCACGGGAAAACGACTCCCACTCCTCAGAGGGTGTCGCCGGCCCCAAGCACACCACCACCAACTCGCCGCCAGCAGATGGCGCGGCGCCGCGCTGTTGGCGCCAGCGTCATGACGTCACGCCGCCCGCCCGTAGCTCACCCGCGCCGCTGAGAAGACTGCCCCGTAGGCCTGCCCGCCCGCCTGCCCGCCCGCCTGCCCGCCCGCCGCCTCCGCCACGTCCCACCGCAGACCTCTCCTTAACGGCACGAACTCCTGCCGCTCCTCACGCCCCGCGGGCACAGCGGGGAGCCCCGGTGCTGAGCCGCTGCGCATGCGCGGGCCGCCAACCGCCGTTCCTGTCCCGTAACGGGCGCGGCGCGCATGTGCGGGGTGGTTGTCTGGGGCCCACCGGCAGCGCTAGCGCATGCGCACAAGCGAGGACCGCACCCTCCCCGCGCAGGCGCACGGACTTCCCGCCGCCGGTTGCCGTAGTGATGCCCTCTCCGTCCCCATTGGCGTTGTCCCTCAGCAGGGCCGGGGGGATCCGCTCGTCCTGTTGGGGGGGAACCGGGCGGCCCCCGCCCTCAGAAGGACCGGAGCCTCCCCCCGGGCAGGCAGCGGCACTGGGCGGTGCCTCCTGAGGCGGACGCTGCCTGGGGCTGGCGGGTCGGCTGCCACCGGGGGCGGCCGTGCTCCAGGGTAGCGGCGGCGGGGCCGGAACCGGGCCGCCCGTCAGGGTCCCGCCGAGAATGGGGGGTCAGAAAGTGCTGGGGGTCCCCGGTTCTGCTGCAAACGCGTCTGGCAAAAGTAACTCCGAAAGAGGAAAGCACAGCAGAGCACTTCCCTGTTAATGTGTTAAAGAAGTCTGAGCTCTCGAAATACTCGTATGTAGCAAAATAAAAAGTGTAAATAGGGAGAGAAACACCACCTGCATGACTGTAGTCATGGGCTCACTGAATGGTTTGGGTTGGAAGGGACCTTAAAAACATTTAGTTCCAGTCCCCCTGTACTATCACTGCATGTCCATGTAAGCAGTATCTAAGTTTGTAGCTCCAACGGGTCCATGTCCTCTACTAATTGTGAGCAATATCGTGGATCCTTTACATGTAACATTTATTTTTCCGTAATTAGATCTTGATCTGTAATTTGGCATCACCAAATTAAAGGGACATTCCCAAAGTACTGCGTGTTTGAAAAGCTTATAGAAGAAAATCAGCTACAACTTTTGAAATGGAACAAGCTCCTGTAGCACCAAGAGTTTTCACTTCCTGGAAAGCGATTTAGTTTTTAACCCATGCTAAATTCAAACAATTTTAGCTGAAAACCTTTGAATTTTAAGCATAGAATTGGTTATTTTGGCAGAACTGATGGGTCTGTTTTCTGCAGCGAATTGTCCCCAGGAGATGCAATGGACCTATGTCAGTATGAGAACCAAAAACTGATATGAAGAAATCCTTTGGTTTGTGTCTTTCAACACTTCTGCTAGTTTATTTAAGTTCTTTCTGAAATTGGTACACTTACGGGAATTAGAAGCACTCTGAAGAAAACCCTGCAAGAACTTGCAAGCGCACATTGCACAAATGTACTGAAAAACACTCCAGTCAGATGTACTGAGGCACCACATCGGTTCCACGAGAACAACTATGCCAAGTGGTAGTTAGTGAGAGCAGCCCTGCAGAGAAGGACTTGGGGGTGTTGATTGTTGAGAAGCTCAACATGAGCCAGCAGCGTGCACTTGTAGCCCAGAAATCCAACAGTATACTGGGCTGCATCAAAAGAAGTATGGCCGGCAGGCCAAGGGGGGTGATTTTCCCCCTCTACTCCGCTCTTATGAGACTATACCTGGAGTTCTGTGTACAGCTCTGGGGCACCCAACACAAGAGCGATGTAGAGCTGTTGGAGTGACTCCAGAGGAGGCCACGGAGATGCTGTGAGGGCTGGAGCAGCTCTGCTCTGGAGACAGGCTGAGAGAGCTGGGCTTGTTCAGCCTGGAGAAGAGAAGGCTCCTTAAGGGGAGGCCTTAGAGCAGCCCCCAGTGCCTGAAGGGGTGACAAAATCTGAAGAGGGGCTTTTGGCAGAGCCTGCAGGGACAGAACAAGGGGGAATGGCTTTAAGTGACAGAGGGGAGATTGAGATGAGATCTCAGGCAGTTCTTCCCTGTGAGGGTGGTGAGGACCTGGCACAGGGTGCCCAGAGGAGCTGTGGCTGCCCCATCCCTGGCAGTGCTCAAGGCCGGGTTGGATGGGGCTTGGAGCAACTGGTCTAACGGAAAGTCTCCCAGCCTGTGGCAGGGGTTTGGAACTCGGTGAGCTTTAAAGTGCCTTCTAACCCAAACCATTCAATGATTCTGTGACTTTGTGTTTACACAGGAAAGTATATGCTGCTCAAATAACTTAATACAAAACAAAAACAGAGAAATAATGTGTTGTGTAATAAGCCTCTACCCCTTGACTCTAACAACATAAGCAAAGCTGCTCCATATTACAAGTACTGTGTTTAGTTAGAGTAAAAATTATGTTCTATACTTATGAACTGTACCAAAAATTCATTAGAAGTAATCCTTGAAACAAAGCTGTAATTTTATCTTTAAAACTGACAAGCTCTTGGAGGACTCAATTGTTCTAAATATAAGAGTAAGAACACACAGCTGTCATACCTTCACATCAGTGCCATCTGTAGGCATGAATTCCTCATAAATGTAGGAACCCGTTTTTCTCACACTGCTTTCAGGGGAATAAACACTGCTTCTGCTGCCAATCTGAAATGAATATTTCTCTATTAATAAACTCGTATTCTTCTGCCTAAGAATCCTTAAAACTTCTTAAAATAACACACTTGTACTGAGAAAACACTTCCTGTAATAAATGAAGCAAATAGGCTTTGCTTGTTCCCAAACAATTTTTGTAAGATTCTAAAAGTGCACTGATAGTGCACAGGCTTTTTTTACCTATAAGAATCTGCAGTGGATGACAATCTGCTGCAAGGAACAAGGATCTACATGTTCTCTTGATGTAAGTCTGATCCACCACTGCTTCCACAAGCAGGACATGCCAAAACAGGTCCCATGTAACATATGGATAGGTTAGAATTACTCCGCAATTCTGTTAGACATCTACAACTTTTTATAGTTTAGTACAATAATCTCACCTTTCGAAAGAGCCTCTGGCTTCCACCTCCAGCAGATGTTGGGTAATAAATGTAAACATTGTGGTCCTCAGCACTAACAGGCTTTTCTACAAAAGGCTTTTGGAAAATCTCTCCATTCACTCCCACATATCTTGACTATCACAGATGCAGAACCTGCTTATTGCAGATCTTACTCCTTATCGAAAGCTTTCAAC